>OENT01001410.1:0-45006 GCA_900239685.1 Rotaria macrura | reverse complement strand
TTCTTTCGTTATTTACCAATTTCGCGATGTGCGTTTTTCGTCCTCTCTCTATTCTTCTGTTTTGCCACACTTTCACATAAAACCTCAAACAAAGCATTTTACAAATAACTGATCATTACGCCATCTCCAATGTTTTCTTTAACAAAAATGTCTCCTGTTCGCGAAAACAATATATTCATCATGACCCAACAATTTTTTATTCTTCCTTCTTCCAAGAAAAATAGTTTGTAGTGTTCAAGTGTATTGTTCACTCTGGGCATCCAAGCTTTGAGCATATAATTCCTCCTTCTAAAACTCCACAACAACCGACTCCGGCAGCCACGCTAACCCCGACATATACACCCACGCGCCCTCACACCCACACACGCACCCTCACACGCACCCTCTCACCCACACCCAGACCCACACCCGCACACGGAATCACATAAAAAGCTCCTCCATCGGCACACAACCTGAGATGCTATGTAAATTAGGGTGAATAAATAATACCGGTGAGTTCTCTTTAACAAGCGGAAACTTGATGAATTATTCCCAAACCATAAAACCAACCGAATGAATAAAAATCCATCAAGCAATATACAGGATGATCACGGAAACACAACAAACGGTAGATTTTTCTGAGACATTTTCATTTTGTGATAAAAATAATAAAACGACATCACGACGAAAAATTCGAATAATTTATTACTTTTTCCATCGGAGCTTCCATTCGTCACAAAGCATGACAATCACAAATTCAATTGCTGAAAAATAAGATTTTTTATCTTAATTCGTTTCTCGTTTTGATGGAACTTTTCAATAGGTTACCTGGGCCCAGCAATTCGAATCCGTTTTCCTTTTCTCCAATTGAACTTGTATTGGTCAGAAATGCAGCTCTTGGTGTGAGCTTTTTCTCGCCGTTTAAACATGAGTTGTTGGTAAGGTGCTTATTTCATCGGGGCGTTGAGCAAATACTAATATCTTATAAAGGCGTAGTATCTAGTGCAGCAGAATAATGTAATATTGGAAATTTTGGTGGATGTGGATGATTTGTTATTCTAGTAAGCTATTATTGAATGATTCGTTTCGTTACAAGACTGCTTAAAAATTGTTTTGTGTTTTCGATATTCTGGGAAAATATGTGTCACTTTTCATGGTATGAAGCATGAGATCGGTTATGTATATTTGAGTATTTCCAGTTAATAGTTCTGTCTCATGAAGTCATTTGTCATATCAGTCGAAGAGAAAATCATTATTCCTTTCATTTGTGTCTTGGCTCCAAGATATAACGAGGAAATCATAATGGGGAGTTCGATTTTAATACTTTTAAGCTGATCAATTGTTCAATTTCTATTTAGATTCAGCGACATATGAACTATGAATAATGGTGAGTTCTAATTCAATAGTTGAAAACTGATCAATTGTTCAATTTCTATTTAGATTCAGCGACATATGAACTATGAATAATGGTGAGTTCGATTTAGAAAGTTGAAAGCTTATGGACTGTTTCATTTCTATTTAGATTCAAGATCTCAAGTCGGTGGTTTCATGAACCAGATGCTGCAGGAACTGCTGGAGACGATTTGGTCGGGTGACCGTATACTGCAGAAAAGCACGTGAAATCGGTGGTAAATTGCGAGTGGCACCCATGCCGACAACTTTGCCATGTTTTTGCAGTGGTTTCTACCAACTTGCTACGTTTTACGGCAAGAGCCGGTGGGAATCATTGGAGAAACTTAGGTAAAGTTTGCGGACTGAATGCTGCTACGTTCCAGCGATTATTCAAGTGCTCCCGCAGGATACAGTTACTTGCCCGCATCTTTATTGTCTGCCCTGGCAGGATCCGGCGTGCAGAATGATCGATCTGGTTTATAGCGATCCGGTGGTTCTCATTTGAGATCGGGAACAATGCAACGTCGGAAACCTTTAATCCGTTTCTGAGGATTGTAATGAAACGAAATTTTCATTTCGTTTTTCGGTATTCGAAGTCTCGGAAACCGTGTCTCGGAAACCCTTAAAGGATTTCAGATACTAACAAAGTCGGAAACTCTCTCCGGGTTTTATGGGATACGGTTATTTTTAGAGAGTACCAAAGAATATTTTCTGCAAAAACAAAGATTCTAAATAACTTTCAGTATATTTTTAGGTTAGACTGAGACCTTTTTTCATTATTTCCTTAATATTTACTTTGATCTGAATAAATTTGAGACGATCGTTAGAGAACGCCATCATCGGATTATGATATTTTATTTATAGTCGTGAAAATGGGTATATGCGGAGGAAAGGATAAAAAGCTTATTGGTGGATTACTTATTATCTATACATCGGAAGAGAAGGAAGAAAAAAGAAAGATTTTTCTGTTGCAATGCTTGCCCTCGTATAATGCATTTGCTGGCTTACAGGCAAAAAAGGAAAAGAAGTTTATCGGTTCATTTCTTCGAATCAATTGGGCAGAAGGAACGGAAGAAGGAGTCCCAGGAGGTTCAATCCGACCCTCGGAAACGATAGGATACGATCGGCTTCGGTCGAATTTCGACGACATACTATCGGATTTCGAACGAATCCCACAAGGATTTTACTGGATCCGATAAGATCCAATCAGATTCCAGGAAACGGAATTACAGACGGATCCAACGGGCAGAAAAATATTTTATCAATTGGTTACTAATCTGTACCTGGGGATATTCCTGAAAGTGGGTCAAAAGCTTACGTAGATTCCTTAAAAATCGTACAGTAGAATTCGATAGGCATCCAACACTAAGGCTCGGATACTCATTCTGTTTCTAGGAAGTCGATCGAATTGCGTCGGTTTGATAAAAATCATATAGAATTTTATCGAATCCGATTAATGGAATGAATCTACTGGATCGATACATCTGACGAAATCCTACTGGGTTCAAATGACAGGCTCCCAATCAGATTAGATATTTCGCCGATAATATTTATTGATTTTCTAAATCTCAATAAAATCTTTATGATCAAATATTCAAAATTGAGACTAGCGCAGTAATTTTTAAAGATAAGATAGTATTATTTCAAAAGTATGAAATGGTTTCAAGTGTCGAAAAGTGATGAATAAAGAAATGACCCGTAATTAAGCTATTCATAAAAAAATTAATTAGCAATTTCCATGGAAGTAAATATATCTCAGAATCGGTCGACATGAAAGTTACAAAACAGCACAACCAATCTTCACGGAATTTCGTTTTTTGAGATTGTAGTCTTTGTGACCTCTGTTGTAATATAAGAAAACTTTTGTAAATTTCTATCACAATTAGACCTTGCTTATATCTATCACCAATAAAAAGTTAATTGACTTCTCTTCACCTGTAGCAGAGTTATCCCAAAAATAGTAACCATTAAGGAATTTCACCAAAATTTTATGTGTTTAAAGTGAGTAGGTGTAATTCATGTTCATACGAACGAAGAAAGAATTCAAATGAAGGTTGCATTCAAAAGTTGCTGAGCTTCTAACAACCTGTTAGAATATCAAGTCGTTTCTGATCCACCTTTGCTTCATCATATAAAAAAACTTTAAATTTCATCCGTTATGCAATTCATTTTGTTACGGAATTCCATATTTTCGCTAATTCATACAGGGGACGGTTTCATCACTTACGATTTCAAACCACAAAGATAAAACTGGTCTTTTTTTCCTGATACATGAGCACCGTGCAAACAGTCTTACCTTTACAGTATGTTCGTTTTATTCTTACCATAAAATCTCATAAAATCTTCCGACTATTTTTCAGATAAAAATACTAACTAACAACGTCAAAAGGCTGTCCCTCTTGGATGAAATCACTCGATAGATTTAAATTGCAACATGTATCGAGGGAAAACTGCACTTTATGTCACTTCTCTTAGAGTTTTCAACAATTTTCATAAATTGTTGGTAGCATACTTGTGACTTTCGGGACTTTCTCCCTCGCTTTCCGATTTCAAACCTTCTCCATACGAAAGCACTATAATCCGTGGCCGGGCCGAAAAGAAAATTTGAACAACTAAAATTTTCTTCTAAGATACTTTGAACTTGGATCAAGGTCTGTTCTGTGAAACTTTCCAAGTTTTTTAAAACTGTGGCAGCCTTTACAAATTCAAAAAACTTCGACAACAGAATTCGGTCTTCTAGTATACTTTTTCGATACCCAGTACGATCGGAAACCGGAAAGGTATTCTCGCGTTCGCATTCTGATGCCAACACTAATTTTCTGGCAATTTTAGTTTCCTACAACACCCTAACGGTTTCTTATTATACGGTTTGGTGTCCAACATAAAGAAAAAGGTAGTGCAGAATGCTTCGATGGCATCAAATTCAGTATTATAGTTTCTAAGAAGGTTTCCGAGCTGGTTTGGATTTTGTAGGAAACGAGTTTTTCTTTCGAGAGTACGATGATATACGGTCGTAAGTTCCAAGCATACGCCCGGTTAAGTTATCGTATACGGGTGTTTACGGTTGTATTTTTTCACCGTAATGCTCATCTTGGGAGAACCATGAATAACTTTCACACTGTCTGTAGTGTCTTCTATCATGAAGGAGATCATACTTAGAGCTATTGAAGATTTCAGTATACAATTGGATTAGTACGGGTACAGAGCAAACGAAGTATGCAGAAAAAGACGAATCAATATCAAAAAGTGCACTTGTGTGCGCCATCTGAAGTTTTGGCATGGGCGCAAGGTCTCTATGACAATAGAAGATGTAGAAAAATTTTCTCTTTCGAACTACATGTTTGGTTTTGTTCGAAAAAGTGTCCGGCATGATAGATGACGCTGTAAATTTACCATTACTAGGGTATTTCCTTAGAACCATTGCATTAATGTCGGATGATGCATGGAAGAGAACGCAAAAAATTCTCCATCAGAATTCGCTATTGGTTCTAGTCAGTCATTATCGTTTGTTTATCGCCACATACCAACAATGATCTCGGAAACCCGACTTGGGTGCGAGAAAAAAGTATTACTAAAATTCCAATCACTCTTTATTACTTCAAATGAGATTAGTGAGAATCCTCGAAAAAGTGTCCCCCTGTATAGCCTACAAAGTACATTTACTGCTATTGATTCGATGAACCATTGGGCTCTGATTACGTACTAGGATAGAGCTCATCGATTTGTAGTTGCGAGAGGCTTCAAGACAAATGTAGGCCACTCCGACTCGAATATGGTCCCGATGCCATTCGCCGAATAGTATCTTGAAGCTTAGCAAACACTTTTTTCAGTAGACGTTTCTTTCAATGTAAATATAGAATTGAGATTGACGAAATAAAATGAGATAACAGAACAACTTTGATAATGAAGTTAAATACACTCCCCTTTCCTTTTTTCAAGTCATCATACAATTCTTCTTCGACTTGACTTCGTACCGAAATTCTACGTAATTGATAGTGAGTATGTTCGATTGGATTGAAAAGCAGTTATCAAAGGAGGAGTGATACGAAAGAATTTTTTTTCACCTCTCAATCAGTGTTATCGGCATGATCTAATTTACGGTTTAGTAGCATTTGTGTGATCTGGTGGTTTCCGTCCAAGGTTATTCAATAAATACAAAGCATTTTGCAATTTCGCCTTCATCGTTCTGTTTTTCGAAACATTTTCTCTGCAATGTCAACACATAAATAACTTTCGCTTTCTATTTGTTGACAGTGAAGTAGCACGCATTCATCTTATACGTTGAGTTATTTCTCTTACTTTTTATTTTTTATGATATCCACGTGAGATTATGTCAACAAAAATAATGATTAATGTAGACGAAGGCGAATGAAGGTAATTTTTCTTTTAAGCTTACATATAGCGCAGACCATTCAAATTAAAATGACATTCGTAACTGTTCATATCTTAAGCCAGTAGAACGAAAGAATTTTTTTCTATCAACAATCTTTTTCGTTCCAAATTAGTCACTAAAAAAACCTTTTTCGAGTATGTATCAACTTCCTGAATCGCAAAAACATTCGACCCACAGTGTCCACAACAAACAAAAATTTTGGTAAACTGCTTTTAAACATATAATGAGCAATAAGTTATTCAGTTAGTGGAATAAACGTAACACTTCTTCCCAACTAAAATCGAAATTTTCACTGCTATAGAGTCAACATTTGGTATCTTCAGAAAATTTCGATTATTGTATCCGGAAATTATAAGTTACATCATAGACAACTATGCATGTTATTTATTAATTTCACAGATTCCTACAAACAATTTTTAAATACTCAACAGTTTCATTTAGATTCGAAAAATCATCAATAGCATACTTTCTTTTGCATTATAAGTTTGCAGACATGTTCAACTTCTAATATCTATATATATGTCGTGCCGAAGTTAGGGTGTTCGTCGAAGTTGCTTTTAAGCAAAACAGTTACATACAGTTGGACACAAAAATTATTTATTTGCACATACTGCTGAATGATGATAGCTAGAGTTACATAACATTTTAGCTTGTTTGTATTTGCATCGATTCGTTTTACAACTCTCTTTACAATCGCATTTCAAAATTCCTTGTTAAACTGAGTTTTCCATTCGTTACCACCATCTTTACTCTTCACAGAAGGAGATGATATTGATGCAGCCACGATTTGGTTCGATTGTTGAAGTCGACCGTATATAGGCATGGCGTGCACGTTCGAGATTGTCGATGAGAGTATAAATGGGTACCAGAGCCTTCTTTGTGGTCATTCATGAATCAGCTGGGTCTCACAGCCACAGAGAAGTAAGTACCACCTCTAGTAAAAGCAACTTCAACAACAACATTTGTCGAAGTTAAACTTCGATGAAAACCCTAACTTCGACACGACATATACATTAGAAAAGAAATCAACTAGCATGGAAAACTCTAATCAAAAGAAAAACTACTCTCTGCGTTTTTACTGGTTAAGGTTTGCCATTTTTGGTGCTCTCGATCTTCACCCATTTATTGTCTAACTGCAGAAATCCCGAAAATTTCAATACCTTCAGTCCTTTTTTTATGATTACTATAATTTTTGATAGTTTTCAGCACTAGAATGTAATATTCTCGAATATTTCCTATATCTAGAAGTAACTCAACATTTTCTAGTCAATGGGACGGCTTTAGGACGAAGTCGCCAATATATATACGTAAGTATATATTTTATTGATTAGAAATGTTCATAGAACTGAATTTAAAGACATTTTGCGCCAAATGTATACGAAACAGGATTGAGAATGCTTAAAAAACAGGGTTCTGCGTTTTATCAACTAGTATTTCAGAGTATTTTGACGGAGTTCTGTTTTATAATACAGGACATGCTATTTTTGAGAAAGTGCAATAGATTCTTCAGGTATGATTAATTTTTGTTTTCGAGTGAATTCACAGTATATCTACCAGAGATTCGACAGTATACTTTTTTCTAATGTGTCAGCCACTTGATGAGTAATATTTTAACTTGTAGATACTTCTGATTGAGCTTTGCATTGTTTTCTTGTGATAAAAGTATTGCTGTGTGAACATTATGGAGATAAGAATGAAAACAGTTAAATAACTGTTCTACAAGAAGGAATTTGAGACGAAATGAGTTGCGACGATACTTTCCTCATTTCAACAAGTTCTGTTTCTTTAACTTTCATTGTGATTAGGTTTAGTTGTTTCGATGTTTCTTGATAATCTACTAATTGCTGTTGAGTATATTCTAAACATGATTGAATACAGTGAGAGAAAATTTCGTTTTTTCGGAAATATGATCATTGTTAGGAAAAACATGAAGCAAAAGAAGATAATCACTTGTTAGTCAACAAAGTCGAGTTAGACCCTGCAGTATCATAGCATTATTCTTTTTATTTTATTCTTTTTAGACGCGAAACTTGAGGAGATTTCGTAGTAATTAGGTTTACATATCTCGATAAGTAAAGATAGAAAAACATGGTTTTAGTTCACGTTGAACGAGTATAACATAGTGAACAAACCGAAACCACATAGAATATTCATTTCAAACGCTTAAAGTTCTATGGGCTTTCTGGTATTGTTCGAGGCTTCAGACGAAATGCACTTGAGATGTTTTGCTTTTGGAATTTTTTTCGGCATAAATATCTTCATAGATCTAGCCAGTCGATGAATTTTGAATTTTTCCCGAGGTTGACTGTATGTCAAGTTTATCGAATAGTATGTGTTTAGTACAGAGTGAATTGTAAATATCCTCTTCGAAGACGAATCATATCTCTAATGACATGTCGACGTGTCCGTCTTCTGTTTTTCTGCAGAAAACGATTTGTACTCATGTCGTTCAGTACAGAATCCAATCCAATCAACAACAAAGGATGAAAGCAAAAGAGCGTTGCTTTTCAAAAAAACTAGCATTTATTTTTTTCAGATCAATACTTGATTGCAAACGTTTTCTTTCGTATACGATAATAATCTATTAGAATGCCTGGATGTCAAATTGTATTAGAAGCCAATGATAATAAAAAATTTGATGTTAACAGTGAAATCGTCCAACAATCGCAAACAGTCAAAGACCTTCTCGAAAGTAAGATCAGGTTTTTCAGATCGATATTCTTATCACGTCTTTTCTGCAGATTGTGGTTCAGAAGAAGGAACAGTCATTCCATTGCTAAAAGTTAATTCGACTGTATTAGAAAAAGTAAGATCTACTTTCATGGTTTTCTTTTTCAGATGAAATCCTCATAGACTTCGACAAATCTTCAGTCAATTTATTGTTCTCAGAGTAATGTGCAAAAAAAAAACAGTGCAAATAAATAAAATATTCATTATAGTCTAGCTATCACATATAGTCAGCTGAAAAGGATATTCATTTTAGTACTACATGTATGTCTAAATCCTGAGAAGTTTGTTTTACTAGAAATTTTTCCATGGTCCATGATACTTAGCCTGACTATTACTGTAGTATTAATGGTAATCTTCTATGCAGTATGACTATAAATATGAGAATACTCGATGCAACTAGTACTGTTTGGTCTTACTGTTGTAGTAAATCACAGTTTGTTGTGTAATATATTAGAGGAAACAATCGAATATTAAGCAGGAATCATGTGATAAGTTTTATTATAGGATATTGTTGTTGTATGATGATTTATTTATGTAGCATTCGAAAGTGCTTACATCAAATGTTGTAACACAGAATCAGGTACGATGCATGTGATACTAGTATAGTCTTAGCTGGGGTTCTCGTATTAATACACATTAAAGGACGATTTAGGCTGTACGAAACTTATCCATCTAATGAAGAGTGTTCCGTGTCTCTCAAAGTCAACCAAAACACAATATATTTCGTTTAAAAAACTTTGGATGGCCTCTAAATGCGATCTGCGAACCATTCCTAAGTTTTTCTTAGTATAATACTCCACATATATTTCCAGTAAATTCTCATGCAAAATAAAAGGAGATATATGCTGAACAAGGGTTATCTAAAAGCTTTTGTCAAAATTTTCTGAGTTTTTTTCATCCATTTCAGTTTTACTTGTGAGTTGCCGCATTTTCTAAGGCAATGATGTGCTGTAAGCACTTTAGTAACATCCTATTAGTTTATTTATATCTCGAATATTTAAATAGATTCGATAAGTTCAACTTTACTTTCTCTCGCTTATTCTATTTAGGAATTTCGATTTGGTCGTTCTATTTGTGCATAAAAATACACAGTCGACTGTCTTTAGTGCATTAGTAGATTGCTTTCATTTCTTTGCCTATTCCACTGTTGCGTTACAAGAATCATACAGTACATATTGATGTAATAAGATTTCATTTGATCCTACACAACTGAATGCCTGATGTTTAGATCTGGGATTATTTCACTACATAGTTGCGTACAGTTGTTGTATCTTACATGTGTTAAAACTCTGATTTTGATGTATATGAATGTACCTTAATACTTATTTCATCAATCTAGATCATTGAATGGCTGACTCATCACAAAGACGATATACCATCATTCGACGATGACGAAGATTATGGCGAAAGGAGAAGTGTTGTTATATCAAAATGGGATCAAGACTTTCTTTTGGTTGATCAAAGTACTCTTTTTGAAATTCTACAAGTTTGTTTTTTTCGCTTCTTATCGTTGTTCTTATTCTCTGTTGGGTTTTGCAGGGAGCCAACTATTTAGGTATTACAAAATTAATTGATATCATATGCAAGACTATCGCCGATATGATGAATGGCAAAACTACCGAGCAAATTCGAGAAAAATTTAATATTATAAATGATTTCACAGCGGAAGAGGTAAGTGAATTAGTTATATTCTAAATAGATTCATTTCTTAATATTAAATACTCTAGGAGGAAGCACTAAAGAAAGAATATGAGGATATAAAGAACTAATCTCTAGTAGCAACAATTATCTTTCTTACACAATAAAAGGTTCAATTTATTTTAGTTTTTTTTTATTACGCTGTTGCTGATGTTTTTTCTGTTTCATAATCAAATATAAAGTGATATTTTTTTCAAAAACAATAAATCGAGAGATGAATAATTTTTTGTATGTGCGTATCTGATCTTTAACTAAATTCTGATAAAAAAGAATCATCCAACAACATGCATATTCATTTCTTGTTTCATGATACGCAAGTTTAGTATGGAATGCTTGAAAAACTCATGCAACCAGAAGTGTCATCCTAGAAGGGATGGTATCAGTATTTAGAAAGCTTAAAATTGATCATAATCTCTACGATGTATTTTTGTTTTCGTATAATTTTGCTTAGTTGAGAGTTCAATCTGTCAATTTTCTCAGCTCGGAATCAAAGTTTTCAATGGAAATATAAATGAGCCAATGATTGGGAATTCTCGATCTTTCAACATCAAAGACATAAACTGTTCTTCATTGCAGTCTAGTTTGACGGGGACTTCTGACCAATCATTCATCATATACTATCAGAGAATACATACCATTATTCATAATCATTAAGTCTATAATTAATCCATTATTGATTTAACTGCTCATATATCATTCTACATGATGACATCAAAGTTGAAACCAATCAATTCTATTGGATACTAAAATCTCTTTCTGATCACTCATATATTTATATATATATTGAGACAATCATTCATTCATATTGTCTCATGGTCATGTTTCAGTTGTAAGAATATTTTCTATCCAAAGTACTGCTACATGTATATATCTAGTCATTCACTAATTAAAATTGAAATTCTGTGCAGCTTGTATCTGTTTGGTTTTGAATGTGTTTAGTAGATTGGCAATCTTTGTCTATCGACCCTCAAATTCTTTCGAATTGAAACAATTGATATTTTCATCTGTATACTTATGTTCGTTATTCAAGCTTTTACAGAAAAGAAAGTCACGAAGGAAGTACAACACATCGATTATTCATTTTGTTGAAGAATCAAATTTACCAGATAGATTATTTTTTAGTATCTTTGATTTAAAATGCTTGGTTAGTTTGAATCTCGATTCTGCTATATGCAATAGATACTTTGCAAACAACAAGAAAGACATGGACAACATTTATTAAACAATCATTCTTGGTATTGGACTTGATATTGAGCATAACAAATGTCAGAAAAAACTAACTACGCATTAATCAGTATGTTTTTAAAATTTGCTTGTTAATGCTTGATTTTTGCAAAAGAGAAAAATAACATAACAATTAATAATAGAACATGATTCTAATTGTTTTGATAAAGACACTGGCGATTACCTAATTAGTTGTCGGCATACATTCAACACGAGAGTCATTCCCTACACAATTTGAAGTTTAAACCGGGAAAAAGTGATGATCATTTGAGTTAGTGTCATTTTGCTTTTGAAAGTAGGAGAACATATGAATTCCTGATTACATTTATTAAATCAGTAAACACATTGAAATCCTTTATCGAATTTATCTACCACCGACCATCGATTCAGTTACTCGGTGATAGAGCAACGTAATCAACCGAATTTTTTTCTTTTCTTGCCATCACCATAATTCATTCTCTAGTAGATTTATATTCATCCGACACTCACTGGACTCTTTTACCTCTTAATCTATCATCTCTCATACCTATTACAGCAATGTTGATTAGATATTCTATTCTAGTTGGTTTATTAATACTCAAAACTGATCTAATTATTCATTTCTTTACTATTTCAATATGAAATACGAATCGATGGATTCGCAGTAGGAAGAATATTCTTGATTTTTCATGTTTTAATATCGTTCAATATTTTAAGGATCGAAATGATACTGGGTACTAACAATAGAAAACGGATATCATACCTATTCTGCAGTTAAAAAAAACATCTGTCAATTCGTGGGAGAATATATTTTTCGAAGAATAATCGCAGTTACGAATATTGAATAGAAATACACAAACAAGTATCCTATTATGGATTGATTCCACAAGCATTTTTATATAATTTGAACATAACTCATACTAATCCATTGTATATGTATACATAAATTGTGCTCTTTAAAAAAATCATTTGAATATATTATGCTAATGCCGTTCGTTCTGTACTTGTGTAGAAAAAAAAACGAAAGTCAATTTATGTTTAAATTTTTGTTCTAGTATGGTGTGAACATGATTTGCAACGAGAAAAATTCAAATAAACTATATCCGATCTTGCTGATAAAGAAAGGTTTAATTTTCGAAGCTTTTATCTAACCAAATATTCTATAGGAAATTTCTATATTGAAAATATTAAGAGATCATACTAGAAACTGATATATTTTTGTTTGTCTACATATTGCATGTTCTCAAATCTTTTTTAGTAGAAGTGGGCAGAGAGAATGTCGAATTTTTTATGTGAACCATTAACGCCACAAATAAAACACTATATGTTAAAAAAAAAAAAAAAAAAAGAATGTCGAATTTTTAAAATTTGTTTTTGTGTTTATTATTTTTCCAACAGTTTTGCATTAAGAGCATTCATTAAGTAAATTTTGAACGAGAATAGGTGATTATAAGTGAAAAATCTTTCGCCTTCAATAGTAGATGTTAGTTGATAAGAAAAACGTTTTCTCAATGTTTCTCTATCAGCAATTCTCAAATTATTCTTAGTATCAAATTATAAGACACACTTGTCGTATTGTTTTCTTACGGCTAAATTGGTGTTTTCATTTCAAAGCGCACTCACAGATTTTCCTCACATACGGCATTATCATACCGTGACCACTGAATCTATCTTTCCAAATAAGCATCATGAAGATGTCTTTCACTGGTGCGATTTTGAATGATTACCAGTAGTTTTTTTAAGACGATCAACTACGCATAGAGTTGTGCATAATCTGAAAAGGGTTTTCTCTCTCTCTCTCTGTGTTTGATTTGACAATATGGAAAATTCAATAGTTTCTTACTAGAATAGGAGAAGCGCATTTTTATCCATTAGTGTACCATCGATGCTTGAAAAAATAATGTTGATGTATGGTGTAAGAAAAGAGTCGTTTACTTTGTATAGTCAACACTATTTATTCTACGTTTATTGAAATACGATCTTTAAGGAGTGTTGAAATGTTGAGAAGTAAAAATTTGGATCAACGCATCACTGCTACTACTGAAGATCCTACCACAATAGTAAGTTAATGAATTTCTAATAAATATTTCAATTGATTCAGTAAAGATTAGGATAAAGCTTGTGAATCACAACAAACTATTTTAAGTCGCTCGAATCTAGTGAGAATACATTAGTTACTTCTTGTATTGGAAGAAAACAATATTGATTGATTGAGCGACTGATAACCATATTATAGTTGATATCGCCCTTCACGTTTAAAGCCCATAGAGGTCGCTAGCAACATTTTTACAATCACTATATGTGAATATAGTGAAGATCAAATATTGGCAACACAATAAAGTACATTATATGCAAAAAATTCGGAATAGGCATTTATTATTTCAATGCGGTGGAAACAGTTTTAAATGGTTGTGTAAGGCTTTTTTTCTAGAACTTTTCTAATTATCACGTTCCGTTCTCTGATGCCTATGTAAAATATTTAAAAAGTTAAAGTAAGTTATCCCTTATCTTTTTTTCCACGTTTCTTTTTAGAAGCCTACGATGATGGATACTTTCTAACTTCATTTTACTTTATTTCAAATCAATCACAATTATCTCAGCAAAGATTATGCTTCTATGAATTTCGAAGAGATTCTACATGTCGAACATGTAATCACACAGACGATAGTGTATAATTAATTAGTTAGATTAGAGTATAAGGTAAACGAAGTCATCATTCTTATCATATTTGATCTAGCACAGCACGATGTGATTCCCTGATGATTCATATACCAGGTCGTATCTATAAACATGTTCCTAATATAAAATAATATGATGTCATTGTTGACTATGTAGTCAATATAAAGAACAAGGGAGACGTTCACGTCACCCTATAAAATGCATGGATTTTCGATTCTTTATCAATGTATTTGGATTATAAATGAATAACAGAAAGAAAGAAGCATAGATTCAAGACTTTTTTTTATTAGATTTTATAAGTGTCTGTGCTTCAAAAAATAATTTCTTGTAAACATAATGAAAAGTATGAGTCGCTCGGTGATTGTACAAACCTCATTTAATTGATGTATTACCTTTTCGACTAGAGACGCATGAAATTGAGTTCACATGATCCGAATTTAATTTCTCTAGTGATGAATTCAAGTGAAGTAAAAATGAACTGTTCTGTTTTTTGAGGATTTTAGTGATTGAGAATAATGAAAAAGAATTAAATAAAAGAATTCGATCACAATATAATCTTCTGTAGAGTTAGTTAACATTGGTATATATGAGAAATCATGTGTCTCAATGACAAGGTCAGACTATTGATATGCGTCGATATAAACAATTGACCAGTGAGCTAAACTATTTCTCCTTGGATATTCAAATGAATGAATAAATCAAAGTTGATTTATTTATAACTGTAGACATACATTACTATTTGTAAGTATGAATGTTAATCATACCTATACATAGGATGGTTACTAATTTACTCGATTTAGATTCCGAGCGATCGAAATTTCTTTTACACAGGTTACTTTTCTCAATAACATTTGTTTATCACTCAATATTCTCGAAAGCAAATACACAGTATTGTTGTGAGTTTGATCAATCCAAATCCTCAAACAAAAATGCAATAATTTGAATCCCTTTCTGAGTAAAATAATAAAAAGGCATTGTAAGATTTCAGAACCTAATAACGCTCATTCTACATGGCATAATATCGTAGGGTACAATTTATTAATTGAGTTACACCCGTCGGAAGTTCATCGCATGTCTAAATGAAAGTATTTTTTCCCTTTCGACCATACAGTAAGCTACCTTGAAGTCTCAAGTAATATGTGAAGAAAAATAAAAACATTCATCGATATCTTCAGTTTCAAGATGAACCTATATAACTTGCAATGATATTCTCATTTTTCTCAAGGCTACTACAATCGAACTCACTACATGATCAAAATTTACAAACAAAATCGTCTGATACACTGACACAAATTCCGTGGAATTCTTTTTTTCCTAGAGGAGGATATACTTTCCATGAATGTACTCTCTAATCAAAGTTGAAGATTTAGAGAAAGTATTATCATCTAAAGTTATCAATCTCGACAGCACTTTATTTTCGGTGCATTTTTTCTATCAATGACTTTCATTCGTTAGTCGATATCATCTTTGATGTATAAGACTGTTCTAGACAATTACTCTGACTTGCTATATTATTTACATTTCTTGGAGACTTGAAAATGTATTTTTAAATTCATAAATTTTATACCGAAATCCAGAACACACAACGTGTCAAATCATGAAACAGACATTAATTTTGATGTAGCACAAATTCATTGACTACAAGAAACATTTCAATAAAAAAAAACGCAATGGTAGATTTTAATCAATGAACATTGCAGCACATCAAAGTAGTGTTCGTTTCATCATCTAAAATGGTATTTGCTTTTTTTTTTGTTCAAGTCATTGGACTGAACTTTAAATATTTTTTCTATTACTAAAAAGTTTTGATAATATCTAGTCTTTAATATGAATATGCAGTTTATCAAAAAGTTTTTTTCTACGCACCACTAACAAAATGAAGGTCATTTGAAAGCGAATTGGATTTTGTTAAGTATCTTGAATAACAGAAAGATAATTAGATCATGATACCGAACATGAATTGTAACGTAAGAAAAAAAGAGTGAAGTTCGAAAACCATTTCTAATTGATCAAAATATAAATTTTGATGACAATAAGTTTTTATTTGATGAACATAATAGAATAGTAAATTCATTTGATCGATAATTTGAAATTCGAATATCATGTTTTACAGTGAAGTTTTTTTCTTTTTTTATACACATTCATGTTAGGTAAGAAGATTTATTTCGAAGAATGTACGTATAACGAATGTCCTAGAAAAAATTAACTAGCATGAAAAATATTTTGGTTACTATAAATGAGTTTTATTAAAATAAAAATTCCTATATCAGCAAATTAATCTGAGGGACAATAAGCTATTATTGTTCTTGATTTATTTGTAAGAATAATAAAAACCAATCTATTACATGCAAAATAATTACAACTATAGCAATAAAGAATGGTTTCGCTTTCCTTACATTCGTTGTGAATAATCATGCTTTCATGACAGGTTTCTATCAATCAAAGTCGCTTTTCTTCTAACTACAACAATCATCCATTTATTTTATGAAATGAATAGATTTGTTTATATTTTAGCTCAAGTTCTTGTTTATATATTTGAAGATTTTCCACTTGTGATAATAGAGTCATCTGTTTCGATTCTAATTCACGAACTTTTTGTTCTAGCAGTTGTCGAATATTGTTCTGTTTTACTTTCCGATCTTTTTTTGCTTCATTTTTTCTCATACGTCTTAAATCACGTTTGAAATATTTTGCATTTGAAAGTTTTATACTTTTAAAATGATGTTCAGTTGTCAAGGTTGAACAAACTAACGGAAAATCGTTTGTACACGAAGAACTGTCCGTAATAGATAAAGAAGATTTTGACGGATACCGATTAAATTGACAAATACTTCCATGATTATCATTATTAATGGATTTCGATGATTCATCATTTGTAATCTGAGGTATAACAGATAATGTATCACTACTACTTTCATCAGATGATGGTAATAAGTGTTCGTTTTGCATATCACCGTAATGAGGATTTGAACGTCAGTATGAAAAATGTTGAATATAGTAATCGAACTGATTTAGTAATAAACCGTTATAGAATGGTAAGCCAAATGCAGCGATTAATAAATGACCTAAAATCGGAAAGACAATAGCTATCTCGTCGATAAAAGAGTAGGGAAAGGAAAAAAATAACAAACCTTTTATCCTTCTCGTTTATGTATTCATTCAACTGAAAAAGTGTACTGAATTCAGCATGTGTATGTTTTAACACAATTACAGACATGAAAACGAACATAAAAACCGAATCATCGCTGATTCACAACGACTGATTTTATGTACATTATGATGGCCAAGCTTTTTTCTGTTCTTCCTACTTTCGTTCTGTCTTCGATTCGATGTAGATTTTATCATTCCATATGAAGAATGAAAGAATGATTGGATATTTTAAGTATTCATTTTTTCCTATCAATTTTATGTAAAAGTACTCATATCTTCTATTAACAAATTCACTCAATGTAAAAATATATTCATTGATTAATTAGAATGATATTAAGATTCTTTTTTTTTTGTTAATTAGATGAAGCCAGTAGATAATAAGCACTAGAATCAATCAAGCTGAACTGTTTGTTCATTGAAATTATTTAGTCGACTACTGTCAATTACGTGGCATAGAAGAAAAAAAAAGCATATATTAAAATAGCAATGTGGAAGTAGAACATTTTAAAACGAAAAAAAAAGATTTCTTTTTAATATATATTTTATTAATTAATCACATACGATAAGGACATATGAATGATTTAGCTTTCAAGGCTGATCATCACAAGTCGAATAACAGTGATTAACTTGATTTGCTTATGAAAAATATTCGCAACGTATTCAAAGCTCGTGATTTCTTTATATTACTTTTATTTAATTTAACCAATTAAGAAAGGTTATGATTTTTGGTTTAATTTAATCATATGAAAATATTCAACATATATATCCTTTGAATTTGCTCCTAGTATCCAATTCTCTTTGAATCTAACGAGATTCATATGCGTTAGCTGTTTTTTGTTTGTTTGTTGATTATGAGTTTGTCGTCGCGGATTTGAATCAACTACTACGTTAAAATATGGACTTTTTTCACGTTTGCTTGTGTGAAATCATGGCATTAACACATTCATCAAATCAATATAATCGTAGATTAACATATATGGTGAACTTCATATTTGATGAGTTTTTAATACGTAGATATTCAAACGACATAGCTAGATTTTAAGTCGTGAAGCAAATTTGAAAACATAATTTTTTAATCTAGAACAATTTTAAATTTTCTTAAAACTAGTTTACAAATGTTCACTAAAATATCAGGCGTTTACCATAGAATAAAAACTAATCCACACTGTTTCTGACAATAGGCTATTGTTAGCAACAGTGTCGAAAAAATTTGACCGAATTAAATAGTTCAAACAGATTAGACTAAAACACATACCGGTCCGTTTTCTAGTACATTTAACAAAAAAGGAATCAAATTTTACGAACATCGATGAACAATACGACGAATCTTTGTGTTTTAATCAAAAGTAGAGAATTATGGGAAAAAAATTACAATTAATTTCATTCGACCATATCTTTTCTTTCACTTTCTCATCCGAAAAGTTACAGTCGTTATGAATCTATCGTCTGATGTTATTTGATGCGTTTTGTGACAATCATGTTTATCAGATATATTTGAAATAGATTGTATATTATCTATCAATCAATCTAGTTCTCGCATCGATACGACTTTTAACTTAACTGTCAATAAATGTCATGCAGAGTAAGTGAAAAGCTTTTTGAATATTTATAAAATAGGACGAAACTAATCATACTGAATAGTACTCATCTGTAAACAAGTGTAGTCGATATTTTGCATGCGTATTTCATCCGTTATTTCATATAATCCCAATCTTGTCCGTATTTTTCAATGAAGATCGTTCGATAGCTGATTTACTTGAATTTCAAATAATGCACAGCCTGTTACCAAGAACGAGTTTCTATAATGAAAGTAAAAGACATATAGTTTTACTTCTGATCCTCTGTCTCGTTTCTCATACAATCAGATGAGAAGAACAGGCAACCTCTAATTTTCAAGATGCACATTTTCTGAAATTCATTCTAAATCAAATACAACCAATATCTTTGTTCTAATCTATTCATGTGATTTACTATGATTGATCATATGCAAATATAGATTAAGATAAATTAAGATGAGCTATTTATTGGCATGAGACTCCTGAAATTTAGCTTAGATGTTGTATGAAATCCAAGGGGGAAAAAGCGATACTTCAGGAGTGCGTACTTCCATTTACTTCCATCTTACTTCCATTCTACTTCCATTGACTACCATTCTACTTCCATTTACTTCCATCTTACTTCCTTGTACTTCAAAAAATTTTGAAGTAGATGAAGTATCGCTTTTTCCCCCTTGATGAAATCTCATCTATTCGTCATGCGTTAAGTAATATAAAATGGTTTAACATATTATCTTCTACGAAATTTTTATGCATGGACTATAATCAATGAATGTCATGATTTTGAATAGTGCTGAAATCATTCGAATATGCTCCATTCTGAATTCGAATAATAATTTGTGTCAGTTTCAATGTATTGCAGATATATATATATATACATATATTTACTCAGATGTCTTGATTGAAGAAAATCCGATTCAAAAATAGCGCTTCACAATACTCTAGACTAGTTCCGTCTCGATCTAGGAAGGAGGACGACGATGAATGCTACGTGCAGAAACGTTTCTTTTTTTAAATTCTGCTTTCGGATAAGAGACACACCTTTTCAAAGATCTAACATATTTCGGAATCCTGCTTTATTTTTTTTCATAGCATGCACATCGACACTGTCGTTAATAACGGAACAGTTAAGTTAGATATGTGTTCGATTTCGGATTTATTTTATCATTGATGAATCGTTAAATCTTCATGACACAATGCTAGATTCGAAAAAGGAAGGTAACAGCGATGTGTATCAATATTCCGTTGCAATCATTATTAAGATAGTTGAAACAACAAGTGCGATCGATGAATATGTAACTCTAAATGAGTGAAGGTGACCCGGACTTCAATGCCAATAATCTACACTTTCAAATCTCTGCGATAGCTAGAGCTAAGAAAATTTGGTTAAGGTTCCATGTGAATGTAAAGGAATCAGTCACATTTGAAGTCTGATTAAGAACGACGTGTTGATGCCGAACTTAAAAATAACTCGACACGCAAGTGTTGCTTCAAAAGAACAAGGAATATTCTCTGTGTTTATGAATTTTATCAACGTACACAGAAATAGCAATCGATTTACTAATTTATACAAACTTAGTCAAATGATGACAGCATTTTTACGAAGTAGAATTCATTAAAATATTTGACGTGTTGTTCATATGTTAATTCATATGTACTTCAGATTTCTTACTGTTGATATCAATACAGAATTCAATATGATATTCATTTCCATACTTATCTAAACTAATAATTTAAAAGAAAAACAATTCGAAGTAAATAATTTTTTTCCTTCATAAAACAAATTCCATTGAATTTATTCTCATTCTATGGTAAGAGATACATTCATCTAGAAATCTACTTAAATAAATATATCAATAAAAATAGTATTGAATAAATCAATCATGTCGAAATCGAAACTACATACATAGCGTCGAATAGAAAGAAAAGAGCTATATGCATTCGCTTCTTTAATGTTTATTGACAGGGAATTTTTATCGTTTCATCATGACTTGTTTTCTATGTGAGTGTTATTGCGCGACTCAAAAATATTGATTTTCGAATTTTAATTGAAAGTTGTCAATCGAATTCTATTCAAATGTTTAGGAAGATAGTCTACTAAAAGCAGAAGTTTTTCGTATCTATCATAATTAGTTATATGTATAATATATAGTATAGATTCAAGATTTTTATTTCACAAGATGGAACTTTCGATACAATCTATTGTTTCATCGAATTTCTCTTCGAAAATCCATCAATTATGACTCGATAGACATATTTGAACTCGAACACAACATATACTATCGAAATTTTGCAATATAAAAACTATCATCAGCTAAGGGCTTGCATCGAAATAATCATCCTATTTATTCAACAACAATTCTACGTCTATAAAAGACACTAAACAGAAACAAAAATCTATTATCGACATATTATGAAAGTTGATCATTACCAGGTTTCATTCACGTAGAGATTATCTATCATAATTCATACAACAAACTAAGTAGTGTAGTATGCCATTTTCTAAAATGTAGGCGATGCATCGATTACATAAATGCATGCTAAAAAAAACTGACTAAAAGTACATGTGCTTTGACTCATAGAGTGTTACTGTAAATGAGAAATAATTGGGAATCAAAGCAATAACTTCTGCTGGTTATTAACAAATATGCTTAAGAATAAAAATGATATAGAACTCATGAATCGTTGTAAATGATGGTTGAATGACACGCTTCAGATTGGTTTCGATTTCGTTTTTCAATTTATTTGCTGAAAGTAAACTAAATTAAATGCATCATACGTAACTTTAATGCATTTTCCCACATTCGTTAAAACTTTGTAATAAAGATAGTGAAACATCAAAGAGTTTATACAAGAGGATTTCAACATCAATGAGACAGATCATCATCATCATCGAAAAAACAAATCCTCATTATGAATTCTAATTCCTCTTTCCCACGTTCACCAATGACGAGCAGCGTATACCAATGTTTGTTGTTTCATTAGTTTTATGATGCTATCAAAATTAAGTTTGAACTTTCTCTTAATACATGAATAGACAAGAGATTGATTTCTATATTTTCTTATATTCTTTGATGATATTTCGTCAAGCTCGAATGGTCATACGTTCATGATTTTCTTTTTCATACCATTTCATTAAGTTTTCTTCGGTGACAATATATGTTATGTCATGATTCGAATTGTTTACGAGAAACTTCCAGTTAATAAAACGATGTTTGGTTTTATCTTTATGAAATATGCAATATAAGAATTGAAAATTTAGTTCAGTCATCGGAAGCTAATCAAAGAACTATAAAGAAAGCTAACTCTCAGTTTTTTAATTCAAAAGTAAATGTATCAATGATTATATGTAAATTGTCTATGATTGATATTTATATGTCATATATTTCCACTTGAGTAATATCACATTCTTTCTCTTGCATATCAAACGTCGTAGATTTTAGCTTTGTAAAAGTTAAACATTGTAAAAGCAATGCCGATAAATACTTTTCAGCTAGACATATGTTTGTCTATTCTCAGTCAAACATACATCGAGAAACGTAAGCGAAATATATGGAGAATAATTAATTTTTGTAATTTATATTCCATGAATATGTAAAAATACATTTTTATTGCTAATCATATGAATGTAATTTTATTGCATCTATTTTCTCACAAATAACTTCTTAAATTCAATACTTTTTAGTTATACAAATTTAAACAACACGATGATTACCAATTCGATAATCCTGCTTCGCTTAATTCTTTTCCTTTGATTTAGACAAAACGAACTGCTCAGACAATAAATCATACTTTTAATTGTTAGAATGAGACACAGGTGCCAACAGGCCAGGCCGATCTGAACTGTTCAGCCTGCTCAAAATTGACTTAGAATGATTTGATCTGCTCAATGTCATAGTAAATGTCGCATTAATCCAACTTACACTATTAAGAAAACAGAAAGAAAATCATGATCGAACTGGATTTAATCCAACGATTATCGCGAAAGGTACAATGAAAAAGACTAAAACAAAAACGAAGACAAAGTAGTCATTGAATTTTCACCTTTTACTGGAGAGAAGACGATGAATTAAGTAAAAACTGACAGTCAATTCAATTGATTTTGTTTAGATTTGTTTTAAATATGGAAAATGACCTTACCTATTGAAGTTGTCTAATAGTGGTCGTTTCTTTTGTGAAGTGTTAGTGGTGTTAATTCACAGAGCTTTTTTTATTTTCTAATACATAGGACACATTGTTAAAATTATTGTTAGTAAGGATATATGTTCCCCTTTGCAGGAAATTTTAAGAGTGGCTCATCAAAAATGTTTGAAACTTTCCGAGTAGATAGATCTTGATCAATATATTACACGTTTTCATAAGCTCACGCTTCCAAAAATGCTTGTTCAAAGAAAATATCGAATTCACAAAGACTAAAAATTGCCTCTGTAATCGTCACGCTTATTAGCTGCCGTATGTTCGATAGAGCTGAAAATTTTTTACAGGCACTAGAAGCACTATAGGGTGCCTATCACTTTGAATTCTTTCTCTCTCATCCCCTTTGAATGAAAAAGTTGTTTGAATGGTGCTTCCTTCGTCAGATCTGTCAAAGTTCAACGCAAGAATATTTTTTAAAATAAAAACAACATTGGTACTAGTAACACTATTTGGTACTTGTAGAAAAAATTTCAGCTAGATCAAATATATCATACCCGAGAAACGGGGCAATTTTGTTAATTTTTACTTAAAAACCAGATTCGAGAAAACCACGAAAGAAAGAAAAACGTCCTATACCTCTACGGTAATCGATTTATATTTTCGATTTTTTTACTATAAGATAATAATTGAATTCTCAAAACATCACCAATAGATAGAGTACACTTCAAAGCACATACACAGCAGAAGAAAACAAGAAACGAAAAATTTGAAAATTTCGGCTCAGGAAAGGGAATCCCCTTAAAAACAGAAATAAACAGCCACATTAATCTTCAACATGATGACTAAATACTGAACCGAATGGATATGTGTTATAAAAAGAAGCTTCGATTTTCTTTTGGTTTCGCGTATGCCTGACCTGCAGGCCAGGCATCAGACCAGGCTCTGGGCAGGTCAGGGTCAATGGCAGCAGGCCAGGCACCAGACCAGACAGGACCAGAAAAAAGTGCCCCGTTGGCAGCTCTGGAATGAGATCATATAAGAATAGACAGCTGTAAAGTTCACTGTTGACATTGCTAAATACACATGTAAAATCGTGCGAACTATATTTAAATCAGTTTAAACTATTATCGAGTTTGTGGAGACTATCTCGCATGTCCACATATGGTTGCATAGATTGGTTAAACTATTCTAGTGACAAGATCAATCTGATTATGAGTTTTTATTGAGACTCATCAAAAGTATTTTCTTCATTGTGCATGATCTTTGTAAGTCTTGGTTTGTTTTTTTTCTCAAAACATGATAAGTCATCTAAAAACTTCTGATACATAGACACAATACAAAAATCTCATAGCATCTCGAAACCATTGCTATTTAATAGTTTAAAAAAATAATAAAACTTAAAATTCATGTGCATAAGAGATAGATTAATAATCAAAAAGTGACAGATAATGTTTGTGTGTCCGAGATGCAAGAGGTTTTGATGAGGGAAAAAACGACAAACGAAAAAGCTTGAGTCTGGTAAAATTAAATATTAAACTGTTGAAACTAAGGATTCATGAATTCTTGAATGATTCGGAGAATAAATGTATTTTGAAAAAAATGTTTGTTTTAACGACAAGTCATATTGTTGCTTTAGGGAGAAAAGCAATAGCAATCAATGAGAAATGCAAAGCAGAAGAAAAAACATGAGTTTTATCACGACAGCTTTGGTTTTATTTCTGTGACATGCTCTGTTCTCTCTCAAGCTGTTTGTTTCGATCCACGTCCGTTATATGGCGTTTAATTTAAGAGATGTAGTTTTCTTTTCAAACTACGTATATTGCCTAGGCTCTTTTTTTCTTTCTCTCATAATGAATTACGCTACAGTTTCTCGATCGAATATTCTCTCGTTTATTTTTCTTCTATATAAAGATCATTTATTGATTCAATTTCATATAGTTTGTCTGCTGACTGAAAATAACAATTTTAAAGTCATC
Source organism: Rotaria macrura (assembly GCA_900239685.1). Classification (NCBI taxonomy): domain Eukaryota; kingdom Metazoa; phylum Rotifera; class Eurotatoria; order Philodinida; family Philodinidae; genus Rotaria; species Rotaria macrura. The sequence goes on along the minus strand of OENT01001410.1, from coordinate 20,113 downwards.
TAGAACACTATTATGGGATTCTCAGAAAGATTTCCTCGGTGGATAACAGCTATTGTCGGTGTAGCTCAATTGCTGTTGACTGCTGCTATCGTTGGCTTGGAATTAGGTTCTGCTTATATTGATCTTGGTCATGGTACTATATGGATCGGATTATGGGCTGGCATTATATATATCATAACATTTCTTATGATGCTTTTTATCAGTAAATATAGTTCTTTCCTATGATCTTTCTCTCTGAATCGTTCTATTTGTGTTCATTCTTAAAGCTTGCTGTTGCCGAGGCCGTTGTTATGCATTTTATGTTCTTATTCTAACCAGTAAGAAAATCAGACCTTTTCTTTGTTTCAATCGAAATCGAAAACGCTTATTTTCCTTGTAGTCATCAGTGGTCTATTATCTTGTGTCATGATTTATTTCGATCAACATTTTATCAATTCACTTTGCACATGCTATTTGGGCGATCAAATATGTTGCGCGCTTCGTGGCATTCCATCATTACAAAGTAACTTTTCAGGCGCTCTCGAAGATTGTGCTTTGGCTATCACACAAGGTACGATATCATCAAAAACATGTCCATCTATACCGTACGATAAACTACCGTTACTTAAAGCACAATTAGCTTGTGCTGTTGGCATGCTAATCACTTGTGGACTTTATGTTGTTCTTTTCTTATTTGCTTGTCTCGGTATTTGCTTTGGTCATGGTTGATATTGAAGTTTTTTTCTTTTTAAATATAAATACATGTATAAATACGAATATTTATCCACTGATGACTGTTGAAAATTTCTTTTATCGCATCATGTAAAATAACTTTTTCGAAATTCGATGTCGTCACAAATGTCATCAAGTACAGATGGTGATGTTTGTTGATTTTTTTAAGCGATGAATTCAAATAAAATAAGACACTATACGTGAAATAGATTGTTCTTAAACATTCATTCTAAGCACAAAGATGGAGACTCTAAGATTTTTTAATCGATCGATGATTTTTAAAGAATTGTTTTTTTCAAGTTATTAAACTGATGAGAAATCTTACCGTTCATGTTGATACATGTCACAGTTTGAAGTTACATGTTTTTATCTTTAACTAAGCTAACGTTTGAAATGTATACAAGTAACTGTCATATTAGTCATCAAGAAAAAAGTAAATGAATAAAAACAAATAAAACAAGTTCGGTTAAAAATCTAATCTTTTTTAATATTAAAAAATAGCAATTAAAATTTTATATGCTGTCAACAGAAGACATACACCCAAATGATCGATTGACAGAATTCTATATTTACTTCATTTCTATAAGCATGATTTTATTAAATGTTGATAATTCTATGCTAAAATTTTAATTTTCAAGTCTTACTAGAGTGTCAAGAAGCAAGATTTAATTCGATATTGCTATAAACATGACATAATTAAAAAGATTCAACTTCTTTGAATTAAATGACATGTTACAATAGACGAGAAATTTTTATTCAAGTCATATGATCAAACTTCATGAAAGAACTGCGATTACTAGTGTTGTTGTTTTTTGGTTGCATTACTTTTTGTTTAATATTGGTTAGCTAATAGCTATTGTGCGATGAGGACGGTTGACGTCTAACTTTGGTTGTAAAAAAGATTTCTTTGTATCGTTTTGAAGAAAGCTATTATAGAAAATTCATTCGTATTCCTGTTGAGAAGAAACGAGGGAAATTCTTTGTGAAACATTATGTGTCTATCAAAGAATTTAATCGAAAATGCTCGGGTAATAGTTTTAGTATTTATTAAAATAACTTTCTAGAATTTCTACCATTTAAATTACAAGTACAATAGATTTACAGCAATAAAAGCTTTTATGTAGTATAGGTACCATCGATCTAACCTTGAATGTAAGAAAATAATTGATTTTCAACGTTGAGCACAAGCTAACAGGCATCAAAAACCATGAACAAGCAATGATATGCGAAGAAAATTTTCATAGACATCCTGTCTTATCAGTAGACGATTACGTATCTACGGTAAATCATATTACTGCATCCTAGAATTTATATCAGTCTAAGATGAAATCTATTATAATGATACAAATTTAACTAGAAAAAAATACAGAAAGAATTATTCTAAGTGTCGATATCTAATCGAAATTAAATGCAATTCTAAGCCTACTTGGATCGTATATTAAACAAGGAAGAAACAGCAGATAGTGAGCTCCGAAGAATTCTGGATTTCTCAAAAATAGAATATTACATGTTATCTCCTCCATTCATTACAGTTTTCGTACTCAACTAATTAGTGAAATTGATATTAACAGAAACGAAAATTTCCTAAGACGAAAAACTGATTAACTTGCTAATAGATATCATTATTCATTTAGAGGATATTGATACATATACTCATGGCACAGTGCAAATGTTTTCTATTTTTCTGACATAATTTTCTAAATGTTTCAATGTTTAGTTTGATCTACAGATTTATAAGAGCATTGAATAGACTTGTTGATTTGTGAATAAAATTTGCGTTAATCTTAACGATTGTTAAACTAAGCTCGAAATAGTCTAGTTGATAAAATGCCAAGTTCTTTTCTAGATAGAAAATCAACACTTTTGTGCAGTTAAATTTTTCATCAATACTATGTCTATACGAATCAGTTTTAATATCATTAACTTTTCGTCATCAAATAATACACAGAAAACATGATGAGTGTACATCAGGAAACATTTGTCTATCATATTCGTCTAGGGAAGTAAGCATTCATCATCAAAAATCGATATAATTTATTAGTTCATTTTCAATTTTATTAAATATCAAATGCTAGGTTTAATTTTCCTTGCTAAAGTTACCCAACAACGAAGGCATATAATATTGACTTCGTTTATCTACCCGTCTCTTGTGTCCTCTATCACACATGATATATTGAACTGAAACAGTGAAATTTCAGTATAAGACACGATTCTTATGAAATCATACGTACATGGGTAACCCGAAGCAGTCAACATTGGGGGAGGGGAGGGGGTGTAATGAATTTTTTTGGAAGAGTTTAAAAAAAATTCGAATAGAACGCAAGAAAAATGTTCGGCTCTGCTGAGAAAAAACGACAAATTTTCATGATTCGGGAGGTGTCACACCCCCGATGTTTCCCGATCGGGCCATCCCAGCGTATATAGATTACCGCTAGTGGCGTCACTAGGGTTGGGCCAGATGAGGCTGAACTCCATCACTGGGCTTCTAAGCCTCATCCCCGACTTTTGAGTCCCACAAAGCTTATTTCACTTTATCCATTGAATTATTGAATTAAAGAAATGAATAGCATTTAGAGCACTGAAGTCTGAATTTTGAATCGAAAAGAGTAGAAATATTTTCTCCATTGATAGTAACGGGGAATCTTCTATTAATTTCTGTAACTATTAGATATTGAAATCACCAATCATCAGTTTATGTTGTCCATCGTGACTCACGAGTCCTGACGTCAGCTAGTGATAAGTTGTACTATTCCACAAAGAGATTAAAAAATATGCAACCTCCTGAATCAAAATCAAGAACGATTGCTTTTCGTTTCACCATCTTCACAAAAAAAAACTAAATACTAACTCGTGTCTTCAAAATCGCGCCGGTTTTGACGATTAATCGCGATTTTAAAAAAGATCGCCTACTAATTATATCGCTAATAATCGCCGATTTTTGTTGAAATGGCACATAAATCCCGATTTTCTAATGAAAAATAGCAAGTAATCGCAATTTAGCAGGTCAATTAATTGTGAGATTTTATTGCGATAAAACCGTCGACTTTGTCGCGATTTGAGAACATGGGAATTCATCAAAAGTTACACCATTCATCCATATCTACGGAAACATCAACACAACTTGTTTTGTCAGAAAAAAACAAATGTTTTTATTGATACTTTTTCAGATATTCATAAAAATAGTCGTATTATACTCAAATAAATATTTTCTTCTGTTTTGATGTCAAATTTCCTGTTCTCATACCTAAACTAGACATCTTCGTATTTAAGATACAAATAATACACACATGACCATTTTTTCATTTTAGTACAACGGTATTTTTAAAACTTAATAATAACATTTGAAAGCTTGTTATGATTAGTGTCTAGAGCCTGTCAACAAGTACCTTAGTAGGAGAGATGGGACTGAGGCCCACCGCACTTAAATTTCTGGTGACGCCCCTAATTGCTGCATGCAACTGCCGATCGTCTGAAGATCTAAATCAGACCAAGATCGCTCTATATTTTAACATGAGAGAGAGATAGATCGAGATGATCGATGCGGACTGAACATTTATAGGATGATCAGTATTGTACTGAATAGTTAGATAATAAAATCTGTTTGAATTTGATTTGTGTGACTAATTAAGTTTCTTTTATAAATATTATATTGCATATATACTTTACTTGGTAGGAGTGACATCTGTCAAAAAAGAAACATATATATAGCTACTCGTTCATTTTTTCCCTCATTCAGTTGTTTGCTTGTTCTGGATCTATTTTCTGCTCAGTATTTTTAATCATTTTATAAGTTTTTAAACAGCACAATGATATCTATGCCGTTTACAGTATCGATCGATAATACTCGAATAATAGAACCAACAAACGGTGATGAAAAATACGCCGTAAAATATTTTTATCCTTAATTTCTTTTATCAAAAACATTTCTCGTACTTTTGCATAGGTTTATCAAGTAACTGTACGTGGTGGACGGAATCACATGACACATACGATTGACCGTCGTTATCGTGAATTTGAAGCACTACATGCACGTCTATCTTCCAGTATATCTGTTCCACAATTGCCACGTAAAGTGCTATTGCATCGTCGCAGTGCAAAATTAGTTGAACAACGACGACAATTATTAGAAATTTTTCTAAATGAAGTTTTAAAACGATGCCAACAACAATCAATCATGCCCGAAGAATTAGGATATTTTTTACAAATTCCACCGTATAACGATGAAAATCAATTGAATCAAAAGGACCAACAAGAATTAGAACAAGATTCATGTGATGATGAAAAGAAATATATTCTTGAACATGGACCATGCATTTCTATTAGTGATTGTTATTCATGGAATAATAATAATAATCGAGGTAAGCAGCGCTTTTTTTTTGATTAAATTATTAAATACCATATTTCGCTTTGATTATAGAAATATTCGTCGATGCAGTACTTTCTGGTTTAATGTATTCGATGTATGATATGTAATTGTCTTTTCTTTTGAAATAAGAAATTCAATAAACAGTGCAATATTTTTATTTCATAATTTTTATTTGCAAAGATATGGAGAAAAAATTAATCGAGTGTCGCTTAAACGAAGAGAAGAAAAACATTTGAATCGAAACGTGTCTTTCTTGTTGTTAATTGTAGAACTTGAATCTTAAACATGGGAAACAAACAACTGAGTAATATTATATCTTCATGTTCTACCATAAGAATAATTGACATGGCACAATGGATTGCAGAGATAAGAAAAAACATTTGATGCCTACTACAGGGATCGAACCTGTGACCTTCGCTTTACGAGAGCGACGCTCTACCACTGAGCTAAACAGGCACATGGATCAAAAGCTAGAAAAATATTGTTATTACGTATACTTCAATTCTCTTTATTTAGGACTTGATTGATTTTACTTTTTGTTTACCAAACGGTAAGCTTAATTACTGAACTCGACATTTGAAGAGCAAAATTGATCGAAAGAAGAAAAAGAAACGAGGTGAACAACGCGATATGTGACCTTCTTTAAGGTAGACATATATCTATACAGACACGTAATTAGTTAAACAGGACGGGCAAAATGTTGTCTGTTCATTTCATACAGTTGTGAAGAATTCATAGAGAGATGAGAACAATCTTACTCTTTGCTGTTTTATGCCTTCTGATTCTAGGTAAGATGATAGTAACTATCAACCGTAGATATGTCCGTTAATTTTCTAAGAAAATACTTGTTCTAGCTACTGAATCTGCTCGTCGTAATCGTCGACAATATACAGGTTATGGTTATGTTCAACAATACGGACTCTATGGTCCAGGTGGTCAAGGATGGATGAGTAATAATTATATGAGTAATCGTTATTTAAATCAACCAGGCTATAGTTTGTACAATAATTTTGGCTGGAATCAAGCTAATCGACTGCCTGAATGGTATTATAATGGTGCAAATATTAGAACATTTTCAAACATCTACTTTCTACTTTTCATATTATATACAGTCTTACAGTTTGAATAAATGAGAAATTCTAAGCTACAATCTAAACGGAATGTCCATATTTTTGTTGTTTTATCGATTCTATTTCCCTATGGTTGTGATAGATCATTTTAATCTATATTCAATAATCTATTTGTAGTACTTCTTTATGGCCATACATTGAGCACCGATGATTTGTTTAGCGTCGTTTATCCATTTAAGATTGTTTTTGTTTTACTTTTATTACCGATGGTGTATTTCTTTCTATTATCATAAGTCCACATGTTTTTCTTTTCATTATCTGTAACGGAGAACATGTATCTTGAATTGATTGTTCTTTGAACATGAGAATTTTACAACACGTCAGATTGATCATATCGACACATAAGACAAACAAAACTCTATTTGTCTTATCACTCTTGATAGACGTGATTATTCTTTTGTTAAAATTGTTAGACTTTGACCAGATACTATAGATAAATTTTAAAATGATAAAAACGAGAATTGAATAATTTCTGAAATATGTTTTTGATTAATTCTAAGATATGGACAGATTGAAATAACGTACTAAATCGGAATTTTAACGCATACAATATACTTGAAAATATCCTGTAGTAATCATGTGTCATATTTAGTTTACTTTTTCATTTAACATATGTTTCTTCTTTAGTATTCGTCTCAATCGACAAGTTATTGATAGTTCTCTTGGAAAATGATCGCAAACACTAGTACTCTACAATAAAACTTCATTTATTAACATAAATTGATTTTGCATTGGTAGATATTCTTGAGAATATCTTAAAGACTTACGTTAAAACGAAACTAACATTTTCATTAGAAGGTTTTAATATATATCTTAAATAATACATCGATTTTCATTTGCGGGGCGGGGCGAGTCTGAATGGGTTGGGAGAGTGTGTGTAATAATGAGACATTCACAAATCTACCCCCAGACATTGGAGCATGCGAAGGCACTCTTACACTTTACACGCTGCCACTTTCTGATTTTTGCTTTTTTGTTGCTTCCTCTTCTTTGTCTTGGTAGTACGAAGAATCATTCATGTACTAAATATATCAAATAACTCCGTGTTCTCTCCTTACTTTCCAGTATGAGACGTCAAAAATTGAAGGAAAAAACTCATCATAAATTTAGAAGAACTGAAAAAAATTTTGTTGACTTGTCAACTTCATTCAAATAAAACAAAAGAAAGAATTCATGCCTCTCTCGTATACATGGCATTATCGTTGGCTGTGCGTCCACAAGTTTATACTCGCTAAGTCAACCTCGTAAGAAAGAAAAACATTTAACGAAGGAAAGTCGACGAACTAACTGCTGAAAAATTGTGCGCTAATCACAAACTAAATGACACACCAAACAACTACAGGTAATTTTTATAAAACTACTTGTGTTAAACAAATTTAGCACCAGATACTGATTTCATTGACACTTTATTGTATTCTCAGGATTTATATTTTTACAGAAGCTGAAGTATTCTTGCACATAGGATGAAGCTGATCGAGGGCAAATAACACATCATTGGACATCACATTTTTCTTTTGACTGTGTGTTAAGATATGTTTCAACTCAGCTCAATGTATTTAATATCATTTAGATGAAAGTAGGAGCAACACAAGCCATCCAGATCCGATAAAGTCTCTAACCGAGCAAATGGTATGCCTCGTCATCGAGCGTACCAATTCACATTCGCCTCAGGATGAATCACCTCAGGCTGTCTCTCGTATTCTGAGTGAAGTATCTCCCATCGATCCTACTGCAACAACATCATCTGGTGGATTGACAGAAATCATAAGGCGACATGCCGAAGCGTGCGATCCAGAGCGAAAACAGATACTCAATCGAGGTTCGAATGTCGGATCGATAATACGACAACATGCCTGGTGTGATAAAACTCTTGGTGCTATTGTTGGATGTGCAAATATCACGATCGACGCGGTATCAAAACAAAGCGTCAAAACCTACTTTGAAGATCCTCGCATACCCGAACTAAAAAACGATATGGAATCTCAAGAGGCTCTCCTGTACATATGGTCTAGTCTGATGACTGGTAAACAGTACGTCGGTAAAGCTGGTCACAGAAAGGGCAAAAACAATTTGTTGGAGCGAACTTCCGAGCATTTCGCTGAAGCAGTTCAAAGAATTCATGCTGAGAGTAGTCTGGAACTAAATCATGCTATCCGAACTCATAGAAGGGGAGAGTGGAATTTACAGGTCCTTCTCTTTGGTAAGAATGATTCTACCAAACTAAATGAATTTGAAACTTATTTTATCAATAACCTTCAAACCTTGTGGCCACTTGGATACAACATGAGAACGGGAAAGACACCTACTGAACCGCGCAATAGCAATTCCAATACTCTAAAACGGATCATTGCTGACATGTTGCAACGACGCAAAGATTTTCAGAAGGATTTAAAGGATGAGCATAATCGGCAATCTTTTATCTGTGTTGTTACATACCTGTGCCGATTTTTAACACAACGCATTCCACAATGCAACCACAGAACTTGTGTTATGCGTGACTTTCAGGATAATACTATGCCTGAAGATCTTGCAAGTCAACACATAATGATCGATGAATACTTTAGAAACGCAAGATATCGTGGACAAAAGCTCAATCTCAGAATTTTATATACCAAAGAAACATTCTGTGACTGTGGCATGCATGTGCGTGCATGGATATTAATCATCACACAATGTTATCCTGATTTTATTCACTCATCCTATATTACTCCAACTTTTATTCATATAGAAAAACTTGGCATTGTACGTATCGATCAAGCACACAATTCCCAATTATCAGTGTTCATGTATGAGGTTTCCTTTGCTTTATTATCATCAACGGAACCGTGGGCAATCGATCCGGACAATATATACGATCAGCAGGACAGACTGGATTTCAGTGTTTAATTCTCACAAGATGTTCTGATGATCAACGTTCAGTTGTAAGAACAAAATATCTCACAGGATTCTTCATTCAAAAATTACTAATAAACTTCCGCCTTTTTTCTGTCTACAGTCGATCTATGCTAACAGAAAATTTCAAGAACAGTATTTCTGATATTTCTTTTAGGCGAATTAAACAACCACAATCGATTTCGATCGTTGCCCAAAGATTTTGTCAAGTGCCTTGGCTATTGTTTTGATTCAACTTATAAAGAAGAAAAACCAAAGAAAAAAGGGAGAGAGAGTGAGTGTGGAGTGTCTGCAGGTAGGTGGTTGTTGCTTTTGTTCTCCTCAAAAATAACATCGATCCATACCCACTCCCCCTGACATCTGCCAAGACACACAACTTCACCAACAACGACATAATCATCACCAAACCCACAATCACGAGTACAGCGACACCCACACCCTTCATAACATATTCGATGCTGACAACTTCTACAAGGAGTAGAAGAGTGTTCAACTTACGGCATTACTGATGAGCTATCACATTAATCTAGTATATTCATCATTGTATAGAAAGATAATATATATTTATTTAGACGCATCATAAACAATATTTATGAACATCGAATACTTCTGAGTACGTTGAATATCTTTAAAATAATCGACAAAAGCACTGTGTGTGCTTTAGATTTGTTTGTAATTCTATCTTTTTAAGAAAAAATCGTTTGAACAAAATATGTTTTTTATTACTTGAAATCCAATTCAATTCCTTCAGTACACTATACAATTATAAGACCATCCTAAAAATTGGAAAAAAATCATTCTGAAATGATGAATCAATTATGATAAATTGAATCAAATGAGTTTTGAATAAAATCTCTAATCTTCAAATTTTCCAATGTCGTTGACCAAAAATGTGTCAAAACGTTAGTAGTCCTACAACGTTGGAGCAAACTGTAATATTGATTAAGATGCTACGATCATCGTTCTTTATCTCGATATTGAAAGAATGTTTGACTTTTTAACCATTTTAAGTCAATTGCAGTTTCTGTTTGTCATAAATCTATATTATTGCGGAACTTGAGCAGTTCACTCATAGGAAGTAAGATTGAATATAAAAATGATTCGTCAATTTCGAAACTATTTAAATTCAAAATCTTTTTTTTTATTATGCTCTTGGATGCAACACTTGGAAGTGCTTACATGCGATAAAGAGAAAAATAGATGTAAAAGCGAACAGCTGCAACATTTAAAGCAACGCCTTACAATTTGTGCCAACAATATATTATGCTGCGTACCAATGTTTGCTTGTAGGGATATTTAATGAGTAAACAAATGACAGCTTAAATTTTAAAAAAATGTAAAAAGCAAGAGAGAGAAGTACTGATGATAGGAGGCAGCGGACACACGTGAGTATAGCGAACAGCGAGAACAGAAGAGGAACAAACTAAAAGAAGCGAACGAGAGAGAAGAAAAAAAATGAAAGAAGAGAGAATGAGAACAGACCCTAAAGGGAACTACAAAAAAGCAGATGAGAGAAAAAAAAAGGAGAAATTTGAGTACAGCATTACATTTATGCATCTTTTTGTGATATTAATTCGTATCAACAAAGGACAACCACATAAGAAGGAACGATTGGTGCCAATCTTTCAATTGTCCCACACAACGTGTGCGAAAAAAATGACCAAGGTGATCATTTTTCCTTTTAAAAAAATGATCCCAACCAAATATATCTTCATAGAAGGTTGAAGAACCAAGATCAGTTATAAACATGGTTTTCAATCTTTGTTGAATATATTTTTTAACGTAAAATTGTAGGGGCTGTTCAGAAGTGACTTTCAACAGATTATGCGCAGAGAAATTCAAAATCTGTTGATAATATGATTCTGACAATTAAAATCCTCAAATTATTGTAAAATATTACTTAACAGGAAAGTATTCGAAAACGAGGGCTAACACTTTTCTTAAGATGAAAATAATTTCTGAAATTAATTGCTCAAGATCAATGGTAAATCCAAAATAAATGTGTTCGATTCAATTCAAATTGATGAATAGATTTCTTGTGAATGAAATCATCAAGTGACAAATTATTAAATGGCATTTTGTATGAGTATATCAAATAGATCGTATGTGATTTTAATCATATCCATACTCGTTTAGTTAATAGAAAAATATAGGTACGTGTTTGAAACTTTTAAATACATGGTATTTGAAAATTAGGGATATATTCACATAAAAAATCAACGTATGTAGTAATTCAAAATCGCTTTTTCAAACGATGGTTCTATGTGTGTAATATTTGTTTGTTTCGGTGAATATGCCAGATATCAAAATTATGCGAGATTTGTATTTTAGTTCTTACTTTTCCACGAGAGAGAAGAGATAAACATTTCGGTGTGTCAGACCCTGTGATGTTCTTTCTTTAAAATAAAAACCATATGAGTGAAAGCCAATTGAGATTTTTGCAGCAGTATAAGATGGAAAATACATTGAAAGAAGATCCATGTGATCCGGATTCAATATTTTATCATTGTCTCTCGATAACAGATTAGGCTCGCTATAAAATTTTTATAAATATGGCGAATACAAAAATCAAAATCCCTGCTTGCAAACACTCATTTGGTTGAAAGTGGTCGGGTACTTTCTAGAATAAGAGATGTTGTCGTCGAATACACATCGTTTTGTTCAGTAAATTTAAATCAACTCAATTTTTCAGGGCTCGAACTAACTCAGGTGATAGCACGCATGGATATGAAATGAAGAGACAAATGAGATCATAATTCAATTTCAAAATAATGATGCTTAGAAAGATTCGATATTAGTTCTACGAACCATCTATTGACTGTCACTAACCTAACTAACATATTCATACTTTAGAGCCATTGTCTATAGTTGCACGTTGAGCTATAATGTGATAGAAGAATAGATAAGAAAAAGAAGACTATTTCATCTCTTTTCTTCTATCACTTTAGGTTGTATTAAACCATTAGTTTCGTGGGTAGAAAATGTATTTTTTTTCTCTTTTGTTTCAGTGTGTCTGAAGCGGGTCAAGAAAAAGTAGCTTGATAAATTTTTTTCTTTTTATGGGTGCTTTTATTCATGATCACTTCACGACATGATTTAGGCGAACGTTGAGTTTTTTTGCTTTCTTACTAATGCAAGTGATGAAACCATTCAATAATTAGTCAGGCTTACTTTTCATCTTTTCTTTAATATTCTATTTTAAGAGTAATTTAACCAACATAAAACTATGTTTTTCTTTTTATTGTCGAGTTTTTCATCGATCGATAGAGTACGGTTATAGATGAAAACAACATAAGTTTAAACTGTACCTTAGGGATTGGTATTCGTTCAGCAAAAATCACTATAACGAAAAGACATTTCAGGATGTGGACAATAACAAAGCAGACACTCTTACACTCACACCATTCACTATCACAATATTTTTGCAAACGAGTGTTTTTTTCATTGTGCTTTTCGGTATTTTAATCATTCGTTAATATTTCATTTCATCTTACGGTAGTATCACTGATTTAACTATGTCTATTGTTTGGATTCGAATGACACATTATGTACTTGTCGAATTCGATCTTATCCAAGTAAATGCTTCTTCGATGGTATAATCAAGTAGAATATATTCAGAGGAAAGCATATGAATAGAAAACGATGTAGCAGAATTATTCTTTGCATAAACATCGCCACTTGTTTGTTTTTTGATGTCATTGACTCATCGTTGTCAACGTAGATAATTTCTATTTTACTGAAAGAATGATTTCTTTGTTTCCAATATCACCGAAAGCAAAAAATTGTTTCGGTGAAGTCGAAATTGGAGAAAATCGACGAATTCGTTCCTTACATTGAAATGTTATTTCATTTTTAAAAATCGTTTTCGATTCTGATTGTCATTGTATTTATTTTTTAAATTGATGGTGTTCTTGCTACGCTCACGTCATTTGTGCAATTTTCAATTTGAATCCTTTTCTGTTTCTCTCTCTCTCTCCCGTTCTCTATTTCGATTCTCATGCGTCAATTCAATTTCTCACGTAAGATGTCCTTTTTTTCATGAAATTAAAGTTTTTCTCTCTCTTTAAAAAATGAAAGCTTATTAGATTTTTTACTCAAACTTTTCTTTTTCTTTTCTTTTTTTCTCTCTCAATCACTGACGTTTATATATGTACATGTATAAATCAGTTGTTGACTAAATTACCTTCAGTAATCATTTCTAATATGTTCTTCAACGGATCAAGTAAAATTGGTTTCATTTTATAGAACAGTTTACGTAATCAAGCAAAAACAAGTGTCATGGGATTTTCAGAAAGATTTCCACGATGGATAACAGGCATTATAGGCATTGTTCAAATGGTATTGACTGCTGCTATCATCGGCTTGGAGTTAGGCTCTGATTATATTGATCTTGCACATGGTACTATATGGATAGGAATTTGGGCTGGTATTATATATATTATTACATTTCTTCAAATGCTTTTTATCAGTAAATATATATATTTATATATATATGTTATTTAATTTCTTTCTTTGATTCATTCTATCTTTATTTATTTCTATAGCATGCTGTTGCCGGGGTCGTTGTAATGCAGCATCCGTTCTTGTTATGAACAGTAGGTTACAATGATTTATCGTTGTTTTTAATAAAAAAATTGCTTTTTCGTTCAGTTATTAGTGGTTTATTAGCTTGCGTAATGATTTATTTTGATCAACTTTTTCTGAATTCAGTTTGTACATGTTATTTGGGAGATACATTTTGTTGTTTGATCCGTGGTGTTTCAACAATGAGCAGCAATTCAACGGGCGTTCTTCAAGATTGTTATACAGCTGTCTCAGGAGGTTATATCTCATCGAAAGCATGTGCTAGCACACCGAGTGATAAAGTACCATTAATTAAAGCACAATTAGCCTGTGCTGTTGCAATGTTGGTTAGTTGTGGGCTTTATGTTGCTCTTTTTATATTTGCTTGTTTTGGTATTTGTTTTGGACATTAATAAGAATGATATTCTTTTGTTTTGAAAATATATCTAAATACTAATATTCTATCACAAATGATAATCAAATGTGTCATGAAATTTAAGCAGTATAATGTTAACAACATACGAATTTTCGTAAAACGAACATTTATTTTCGAATAAGACTACGGGTACGTCTGTTTCAAGAAGTAAACATCATGCGTCACGCCCACTCGTGCTACCTTTTACAGATCGCAAGCATCTATTGTCACTCTTGATAACCAAAATAAGATATTAAACATAGTCAGCTGACTCCTATTAGTCATTGAAGTGAATGCTCACTTATGGTGGTACCAGACTAATGGAAAGAAAAATACATGCGAGTTCTGTATTGTATTCTCAAACGAGTTATGCTAACGAGCTTTATTTCAATATGTTTTTTTAAGGATAGAACAAAAACATTCGACTCACTCGAAATAAAAGGCGAAGCCATGGTTAAAATTGGTATTTCTCATACAACTAAAAGAAACACAATAAAAGAGTAAAGGTCAACAAACAACGTTTGAAATTTTTAACTAAAACAGTAGAATTTTCCATCGAACTTTATTTTACATCCATATATTGTTCTATCATAATCGCGTTTCTTTTATCTGGTGTTGAAAGACATCATCGTGAAGATTTCATAGTTTTCTTATTAAGAAAAATAAAAAATTATTTTGTTGAAGTAGATATTCAGAATTTGACGTTTATTGTGTTCTCAAAGTAAAAAGTTTCTTAGCAGAATACATGTCGAGCAACATTTTGACCAATAAAATTTTTCAATCGATTTTCGTTAGTCGTAACATTTAATTCCTTTTTTTTTTGCGATGTTATATTTGTTGATGAACAGTTTCGTTACATGTTATTGAATTGATCTTTGCATGGAAATAAATTTTCAAAGATTTTTTAATTTACGTACTACAAATAAAAATAGTAGAGAATTTCTTCATTGCAAAATCATTTTCATCTATAGATCCAGAAGAAATTAACATGAATGTTGTTTTTTTTTGATTGAAAAAAGCACTTTATACATAAAAGATTGGAAATTTACTGTAAAATGTAGCAAAATCATTCTCTCAGTTTGTATATGAATTATGCATATCTTATATAGTAAATAGTTTGTTTGAAGATATAAATCAGTAACTAAAACAAAATCTTTTCCTTCCAAATATAATTGAACTTTTTAACATTGACCATCGGTTATAGAACGTTTATAATATCAAAAGATTTTCTTAATGTCAATTACAATTTTCGATTCATAAATGATACGACTTGGAAGGGATAAATAGCAATCGAATCACTGCATTAGTTGGCAGATTATAAGTCTATGAAGTAAAATTTCCTTGTTTGAACTTTGGGTCAACCCTACTTTAGTCGACAGTAAAACATCGAAAACGATAAAGAGGTCTCAAAATGTTGGTGCAAGAGTGCAGATGAGAGAGTTCATCGTTTCATACACTATGATTTTCAACGTTTGTATCTCTCGACATCTCTATAATTTTCGTTTTCGACATTTTTATCTTTCGACCAAACTAGAGTAAACCGAAAATTGAACACTATACATAGTATCTATTGGTATTGTCGTCCCTGTGAGATGGAGACTCATGAATGTTCTATTTCGTTCCTCTTCGTTATTTCTGACTAACTCATTCGAACTAGCTATTTATTGTTTCTTCTAATTGCACATACCAAGATGAGCAATGACGTCACGACATGATCGTACAGTAACATGAAAGATTAAACTTATGAATGATAAAAGTACAAGTAATCGATTGTCAAAACGCATTTTGAACGTAAACTGTTTGATTTTAAGTGTTTTCAATTTAGTATGCATATGTATTCGCCGACATTGGTAAAAATGAACAACAAACAATTCTAGAAGAGTTTTCGATCTACGACTAAGTTTTCGGTCTCATTATGGAATTTCCTTAATGGATTTTGATCTATATCAAAGATCGTATACACAAACAAAAAAAATGTCTTCGAATAATTCAGAATTATTCAGCAAAGAAACTCATCTTCTAAAATCTTGGTTCATAGTCTTGTAATATATATTCAATCTCAAAAAGATGAACATCTCTTGAAACTCAACACTTTTCAAAATTTTCGATATTATTCACTTAGGAAAGATTTTACTAGGTTTCAATGATCGGAAGTAACTATGGAACTTCTATTAACCTTGAATCTATGCATAGATTTATGTGACATTCGAAAAACATGGCTGCTCAAATAGAGTCATATGACACTTCGTGTCTACTTTAACAATTAGAAAGATGGACATCTCTATGAAATTTTATTGGAACATTAGAGAAATGTAACCGATGTATTGGAGAATTTTCTTTTGTGGTTGATTTTTATGAATTTTTGTATGACAAACATAGTTTCAAAAATGCTCAGTTTTGTATGAGAATAAAATGTAGATGCTCTAAAAACAAAAGTTACTATATTATCCAATAACCAAAGTTCGACTTAGAACATTCATTTAGTCAACGACTCATATATTCTTTATTTTTGATTATGCTACGCATGAAGTTTGAAATATGATGTCTTCAATCAGAACAAATGCCATCAAAGACATGCAGATTCTAAAAATACGTTTTTCGATGCAACGTCATCGTTTTTCACTCGTACTACTATGATTACAAAGTATAATTACATTGAAACGACGAAAAGCAATGTGTTCAGTTTCTATTGCAAACAATGAATATACCTAATCTGTTCCATGACGAAAAGATATTAATGTGAAATACGATGTAACTATAGTTGTCGATCAAAAGGAGATTATTTTATTCTATGATTATGTAGATTCATATCTGCATCTTGTACATGTGTGCTGAATTCTACACAGTTATTATAAAGAAGATGCTGATACACTATTTGTATTAAGATATTATTGAAATAGAACGATAGAAGCATATCTTAAACATATCACTCAATATTGCTTCATGATTTTGTTTTGAAAAACTATTGTATGATGTAATACGACATAAGAACATTTATTAGTGGAAGGATTTCAGCTACAAACAATCAATGTCAGAGAAAATCTATAACTCGCTGCAATGTGAAAATTGAAGAACTTAATGAAACGAAAGTGGTCTATTACATTTTAACAAAAGTGATTTTTAAAATTTAAACGACTCTTGATCAGGAAAAATTTTATTATGAAAACTTGAATTTAAAAAAGCTGTTCAGAAAGTTTTCCATTGATGGATGCTTTTCTACAATACGTGAAATAGTACAAAATTTAAAAGAAAACATTTATTTATCGATTTAGTTGTATTGCATGTGTACATCCCCAGAATATCAAAAACTGAATCAACGAACACTGGAATTTCCTCCAATGAGATTTATGAAAAACAAATCTCAAATTTATGTTCGAGTTTCACTCAATGACACACTTATGCTGCGTTATCTTTTGTTTGTGATTATTACAAAAAAAGAAGCCCATGACAGATTGAATGGTGTAGTTCAATTTACTTATCGTCATCGATTCTTCTATTTCTATGAAACAAATATATTCAATGGATTGTAATGAATATTGATTTCATCAGTATTGATTCAAGAGAACACAAGCTATCTCTACGGACCATGTAAAAAAGTGACGAAAAACCATTTTTCAGTACTTTTAATAATAATAAAGTCAAATAGATAAAAATTTTCCACTATTTTTCCACTTTTTTTATACTGCTTTTGCCTTTTCTCAAGTATTCAGTATTAATTTGTATACATTTCTAAGTACTCTCTGATATTTTTGATACTTAGAAAATTAGTTTAAAGTAATATTTTTGGATAAAATTTTTGATACTAATAAGCCCACTGCAGCATCTTTCTGTGTTGCGTAAACGACTATCGTCGGTCTTCAAACAAGCAATTACGGTGGCATTAGTAAGATGATTAAATATTGATTTGAGATTTTCAAATTATGATTCGTAGTAAATCAAATAAAAAATAACATCACTTAATCATTGAAATATGATCTAGTTTTCAATAATCGTTTGTATCTCGCGCCGAAAACTAAGGCATAAGCTTTCATTGTGAGAAGTATTCGTGGGTAAAATAGAATTAAAATATCCATCACAATATTCAGAAACAAGCAAAGGCTACAATTTATTTTGCCACTGTTGCCAAGTCCAGATTAGAATAAACTAGAAGAAGAAAACAATGAATGGTCCCTTAATAATAGTAAGTAGCTAATGAATATCATAATTCTGTTCTTTCATGGTATCCTCGAAAAGGCAATCATATGTATCTCTATGCCCATTTGTTCGTTTGCAAAGATCTTTTATTTCATTGATTGATAAGTTTTCTTACCTTCCTTAAAACTAGGGGTGGTCCATTTTATTTTATTTAAGTTAATTAACGGCGTTAATTAACGAAAACCGTTCGCCGTAAATTTTAACGAATTAACGGTTCTATTAAAACCGTTAGCCGTTAATATTAACGTTAACGTATTATTTAACCGTTAATATTAACGTTAATTAACTCATAAACGTATAAACAACCAGATATCGTTTAATTTCGAATTTGTTAATGGAAAAATCAACATTCACACGATAACTATTTTCATACTGTAGATTAGGATGCCAGTATGAGTAACGAATTGAAATCACATCTACATTGATCCAATCTTATCGTACAAGATATTCTTGAATTTTCATAGGGGTTTTCAAATATCATCTTTGTTAGGAAAAATCAGGATGAAGGAATCTTTTTCTACTACAATAGTGTAATCTTTTGTTGCTGACCAACAATTAGAAAGTACCCCGGCGGATAAGGCCGTTTTGTGGGCCCCCTGAAATCCGACCCATTTACATCTAGTTTTAATCAGAGGGGGTACTTGATCATATTTTACGAGTTTATTTCCTGAAAAGTCACTTTCGGAATTTTTGTCCCTGGTGTCCACCACAGGTATCATCGAAAAACAAATTTATTTTTCGACGAACTAAAATTAGATGTGCTTGTAGATTCAGGGGTGCTGATTGTGAATACCACAGTGAAAGTTCATAAAACTGATTCGTTCATTAAATAGACCTAGCCACTTGGTTGGTCCCATTTTCCATTGTTCAGCCCCCCGTGAAATAAGTACATGTTAGAATTCAATGAAAAATGCTTGCAATATCCAGAATTTTGAGTTCTCTACGAATCAGAACTTTTTACAGCGAAACATTACAATTTAAGAAATTAAATCTCCAATTCGGGGAAGAAATTGGCCTTTTTTAATACATAGTTTGTTTTTTCTCCAAAACATTCTATGACTCCCAGTCGCAACGTGAAATTTAGCCTGTAAGGGTAGATTGTCAAGTTCTATCGGCTGGTGCATCGAAAAATGAAGAAAAAGTTGTGCAACATGGTCAAAATTTCCAATTTCAAAAAATTGACCGATTTTCCACTGTGCTTCCTTCATACCTAAGGCTTTGAACACGAAATGAAGATCGACAGAGGGAGTAACTTCAAGAGTGTGTCTAAATTTCAACGTATCGTGAATGATTAGTTCTGGGGAGATCGAAAATCTGACAAAGTGTGATGAGAAACCTGAAACTGCGCGGAATTTTTAGTTTTTCTATTGAGATCTGCTATAACGGAATGATTTCCAAGATAAAGAGGATCCCGCTGGTACAGCATATGTGGCATATGTAGTAATTGCTTGAACACGCTCGATTGAGGGTCTGAGATATTCAGGGAAGATTGGAAAAGATGACTGTGAAACTTTAGATAGGAGAGACTCACATGAATTATGGCTACCTAAACGAAAAGTTATTTTTTGACAGTAAAAGAAACACACTGGAGATTCAAAGCAGAGCTGCCAACAGGCCAGGCTGATATTTTAGATTTCAGCCTGGCCTATATCAGGCCAGGTAGATGTGAGCAGGCAGTCAGGCCACGCGGGTCTGAACTGTTCAGCCTGGTTAAAATTGACTCAGAACGATTTGGTCTTCTCAATATCATACTAAATGTTGCTACAATTAGGGGTGGTCATTTACTATTACTTTACTTTTTAAAGATAAATGATTAATTTATCTTTATTTTTTAAAAATAAA
>OENT01001409.1:0-45066 GCA_900239685.1 Rotaria macrura | reverse complement strand
AACGAAAAAAATTAAAACATATATTTTCTTACTCAGTTCGATGAGCTCTATCCAACCGTATATAAAAACCAAGAAAAAAAAATTTGCTTTAATTTTGCATTGTTTGCACCTTACTACAAATCGAATACAAATTTTGTTGTATTATTTGAGATAGATGGTTAGGGTGAGATTAGTTCGCAGTTTTATTAATGTTTTATTTTAGTATGTCTAAGGATGTTCAGTTTTTGATCATCTATCAAATACTTTCTAGATTTACTACAGCCAATCCGGAAAGCCGGTCATTATACTTATTTCTCAATCGACCGACAATTATCCAAATCAAGATTCAGCTCGGAACATGAAGGATTGATGTAAGTCTAATTTCAATGTCACTAGAATATAAAGACTATGCAGCAATTACATGAAGCTCTTTCAGCAATCATGGTTGACATTTTGCATTGTATTCCATCAAACTAACATTAATACAAACTTAATAGATAAGAATCACTCAGTCACTTATGAAAGTTCGTACTGAACAATACATCAAATTTTATTTAATTGTTTAGTGTCGTAAATACGCAAACGACTTTATTAATACATGTCAATATTACAAGGTAGTTTAAAAAAAAACATTTTCTCGTTTGACAACAACAAACTGTGTTTTGAATATCAATAGAAGGATTAGATGAAGATTGCCTATGCATTTGATTTTTTCTGCTTGTATTGAAACTATTAATCCTTTAACGGATTGGCGTCGTACAAGCTTAAGAAACTCGGCTTTCTGAAGGTTATTGAGAACAAGTACTACTAGTCACAAAATTTTGTAATTTTTAAAGAATATACATCTCGATAAATCGGGTGAAATTCAACATTGATCTCATATCTTCGATTATCTTCATTTGTTAATGTAATCACTGCATTATGCAATGTGAAACACTTGGCAATCGTTCATCACTAAAATATTTTTTCTTATAAGTCTTCGGGACATATATTTTCTCACGATCGTTGTACTAGATCCTTGAGAAAGAGAATTGAAAAAAAAACAGTTTATATAGTGCAATGACATACTAATCATCTATGATCTATTGTAAACAATTGACACTGTTGAGGATGTATGCCATGTCTGTGAGTTATTCAGCATTCGCTGTAGGCTGCATTTTCTAGAAGACGAAAATTGAAAGGAATAAAAAGTTATATCACAAAGGTTTTCACTTTTTGTCATCACTTGTCCATCGAAAGTTGAAAGATTTTCCAACTATGACGCAATATATGAATCACCAGTGTTCTTTTCATTTCGCATATTTAACTTCCTTTAAAATCAAACGATTACGATTCTCAGAGTACTTCCAAGAACAAATAATATCCTCAAGATCTTTTGAAAGATGTGATACAAGCTGACAGTGAATCATCGTTTGAATTAAACAAAACATAGGCTCACATGATAGTACCTAGTTTTATTAAAATAAAACTTTCAGTTCAATTAGTCGTGGTGTACTCGAAAATGTTGACAACTACTCCACAATTTTTATGAACAACTTCATTCTCCTTAAAAAACACAATAATTTGGAGTATCGTCGAGCATATTTCGACTTCGATCAAGAATATGTCGAAATTAATCAATAACGAGGCAAAATAATAATCTGAATAGCTTGAATCTTGTGCGACGAGAGCTCTTTCAGATTGCTGAAATGCCTCAAGTAATAAGTGCAGTACAGCTGTAAGAATAACTTTTTACGATTCACCATTATCTATTCAAGCCAAGTACAAAGAAAACTTTCTCGCCTCATATAAGTATATCATGAGTCTGTGTTCTAAGCCATCATTAAGGTTCAGTCCCGTTCGATCGACTAATTAAGACCAATTAGAGCAATTTCCCGGTTGAACGACAGAAATCTTTTTCGTACTTCGTCGACAACTGTTTTTTTCCTTTGATACACTACAATTTAATAATTAAGCGCTTGACCATCAATCTAACGTCCAACTAATAAATCACAAAATGAATATCCAGTTTTTTTAAAGTTAACAAGCACTCGATCTGTTATTTGGTGAATAAATGTAATAATTCACTTTGATATTTTGTTGATAATCACTTTATTTATTTATTTTACGAAAAATTCGTCACTAGGTACTGGCCGTCTTATTGCAAATAGTTCAATCTGAAAAATGCACTTTGCTCTACAGACAAGTTTGACTGGATAAATTTTTTACTGAACGTCCATTGAGTTTTTCTATTGATTCATCTGGAAATTGTTCTGAGTGACACATAACTAGAGGTGTAAGCCGAAGTTTAAAACGACGGCGGTTCATATAAAGTTTGAATTTTTTAAGGTTCTCAGCGGCCGGCAATCTAAATTAGTAAGCCATTTCTCAGCGGCGGCTATATAACTTGAAGTTTATTTTTCATGGCGGCGGCGCAAGCTCATATTTATAAGTCTTTGCACGGCGGCGGCGATGGCTGAGTTTCATATTGATAAATTGTTTTGTTGAGCTGTTTCTATTTATTTCAATCCCTGTTTACTGCCATTTTAAAATAGAATTTATGAAAAACTATATTTTTTGTTATGATACAATGAAAAAATACATAAAGAGTAGCAAGACAAACGAGTATCACAAACTATGCACATATCAAAACATAAGACTAGAATAAAGTGTAAAAACAAAAAAAAATATAATAATATAGTCTGAAAATAATACGAATATTAATAATACACAAATGCTAGCCTATATACTTAAATGTATAAGTAAACAAGCGATACTATGGATCAAAACTATATGAATATCAATAACTAAAATAGCTTTAGGTTGGTGTAAAGGTGTTGGTTTTTTTCTACTGAAAACACAAAATATCTTCTGTTTTTCGTCTCTTTTGTGAAATCAGTGAATGGCTGGTTCAAAATTTGAGATGAGAGGAAAGGAAAAAGTTTTGATCACATTCGTAAAAATATCAGCGGCGGCGATTTCTAATATCGAAAATTTTTCTTGTGGCGTCGGGAGCGGCTGAACTTGGTTTTTTAATACAGCGGCTGCTGGACAGTACTTTAAATTATCTGAAATTTCATGACAGCGGCGGCTGAGTTTTTAAGAAAATCGGCGGCGACAGCCGTACGGCTTACAACTCTACACGTAAATATTACTGAGAAAAATCCAAAATACCTTAATAAGGGTGGCACAGGTGTCTCGACTTTCGCACTTTTCTCAACAAAAGTTACGTTTCACTCAAAACGATTTTCAGATTAATAAATAGAAACACTCAAGGGACACTTTGTAAAAAATTCATCCATCAAAATTGTATGTATATGAAAGTAAATTCTGACATTTATTCACCAAACCACAGATCAAGTGTCTTTTAACTTTAATAACAACTGGATATTCATTTTTTGATTTATTAATTGGATCTCAAGTTGAAGATCAAGTGCTTAATTAGTATATTGCTGCATATCAAAGGAAGAAAATAGTTGTCGACGATGTAGGAAAAACATTTCTGTCGACCAATCGGTAGAGTTGAGGGTGTGTCGAAGAAACGAGACAATTTCTGTACATTTGATCATTCTAATTATTTTATCGTTGGTCATATCATACAGATGTAAGAATAGATATTCGTGAATAATAAACTGCCTAGATATCAAGATCATTTTGATATTCTTTCAAGTACAAGAATCAATTCTTCTAATTCGAATCAAACATTAGTAATCCCTCACTTTCTCGACCAAGGATAAACGAACTGCACGTATTCAAAATGATTCCCCTAGCGCAGCACACGTGCCACCGTCACATAATACTTATGTACAAAATTTTACATTCCTAACAGCTAAAAAACAACATCCGAAGATATAATCCAGTCAGTCTAATATATCAAAGGTGTATATCTCTTTTCTTTTCGTAAAGTTTATCACGCTTTGTGTATTCATCGTGTTCTTTAATTTTTCTTTATGTAAATGTTGTTACCATGCACCTCTTGATCAGTGATAGTGTGATTGATTAGATCAGCAGAGTTGCTATGTATTTACTTTCTCCTTGCTTCATTTCTTTATTTGATGAATGGCAATATCAGTAAAACAGACATGATTAGTCTTTAGAGAACGTTGTTTAGAAAGGAAGAGTTGGCGACTAAGTCAATATAATTTTCTTTTTGTTTTGATCTTCTTCCGTTTTATTGGTGTCAAACAAATGCCATAAGAAAAACAACAAGTCCGGAGGAGATTATTTACTGTCTTATACTACGAAAAATATAACGAACAGAATGTCAAACTTGACATTTGACAAAGCTCAAAATCTGTAAAGAATAAAAACATTTCGACAAGCAATAAGATTGTTAAAAAATGAAATTATATGTTGTTTTCATTCTTCTGCTTATTTCGACGTCGAAGTGTTTAACAATTGATGATAATCAACAATGTTTACTTCGAGATTCATGTTTCGATACAACATTAAAATCGCCTTCGATATATGACGATGAAATTTTTATTCAACAACGAAATTGTTTTTGTGATCCTATTTGCGAAGAGTATGGTGACTGTTGTGATGAATCAAAATTAACACATGGAAAGAATTACGAATGTATTGATTATCTTTCGCCAACAATTAACAGGCATATTTCTCGATTTAACCCATTATCAGTTTGGATGCGTACGAACTGTTTACCAATTTATATTGGGTCACGTGTCGATATTCAATGTCGAAATTTAAATAAAGAAATATTTCTAGATAGTCCATTATTATATATTCCAGTTACGAGTGTAGAAACGAATATAACCTATCGAAATTATTTTTGTGCATATTGTAATAATGATGCATATACAACTATCGTACCATGGGAGTATAAAGTAAATTGTCGTGGTAATCTAACACTCTCTAATAGTATAATTTTGGAGAACAAAGAACAAGTCGATTATTATATTCATAATGTAACACGAACATGTCCAACAACTATTAGTTATCCGCGTGTGAGAGGTACAAATCAACCGTCAGTTTTTATACGACCTTGTAAAAGATCATTTCCATCAATTTGTCCCAAGGGAACACCAGATGATTTAACTCGAAATTGTTCTCTACATACAACTGCTTATCGTTATGATATGCTTGCCAGTGTAGTCTATCGTAATTCATATTGTGCACAATGTAACAATCTAAATGATAGTAATATAACATGTACAGATCCTGTGCTACGTTCAAGTTCACCTCCAACGAATCAAGTACGTGTTCCGTCATTATCAATATTATTCGATCCCAATCTTCTTGAACGTTATTTAAATTATGATTCGGATAATAATTCAACAACTCAAATGATCTATTCATTAAGTTACAGTTGTCAGAATTCGGATGAACTTTATAATTTACTTTTAAAAACATGCTCTCGATTAACTAATTCAAGTAGAGAAATAATTATTTCCATGAAATGTTCGTATATAATACAAACATCAGAAGATTATATTGAATATCAAAATGGAAGTTTGTATCTTACTACGCACTCAATTCATTTGGAAAAAGATCAGTATGTATTTATCAATGATCATCAAATTGTCTTTTGCGTCGATCGTTGGAAACAAGAGAGACCGAAATCGTCTTTTTATCGAAATATCTTAACAATCGTTTGTACTTCAATATCACTTGTTTGTCTTGTTATTTTTGCAATAGTATTCTGGCTAATGCCTTCTCTACATAATCTTCCGGGTAAATGTCTTTTACTTCTTACTATTTCAATATTCATCGGTCAACTCATGTTTATATCAACGTCTGATCTTATTCAATATACTTCTCTTTGTCTTGCGACAGCTATTTTAATTCATTATTTTTATCTATCATCATTTTTTTGGCTATTAATTATAGCCATACGTATACATTGGACATTTAATCGTCAAAATATTCGACGAGAAAAAATTCATGACGATAAATTTTCTTTACTTGTTTATAATATTATTGTTTGGTGTTCAACTGGAACGATTGTTCTTATTGCATGTCTTATACAATTTATTAAGCCGGATTCAAAATTTTCCCCTAATTATGGACATTTATTTTGTTCAATATCAAAATCGGATGCAATGATTCTATTCTTCCTTGTACCCATCGGCTGTTTACTTTCAATTATTGCTATTTTATTTTTCAAAACAATTTTAGCTATTCATCATTCACACAAAATAGCACAAATTGCAAGTGCATCAACAACAACAACAACAACAACAGCATCTTCATCATCATCATCATCCTCCTCAAATAGTCATAATAATAATAATTACGTATTTATATTTGCTCGTTTAGCATCCTTGATGGGTTTACAGTGGATCTTATTAATTATTGCACTTATTGTTCAACAAATGTGGTCATGGATTATATTTGAAATAATTAATTCTCTTCCCGGAGTCTTCATTTGTTTTGGATTTCTATTTTCACAAAGACTTTGGAATAATGTTAAACAACGAATAATCACGACACTAACGATCAGACGACAGTCATCAAGAAGTAATGCAACATCAACAATATTAATGACTCTATCGTTACAACGATCAAATTTATGAGAAGCCTTTTTTTAGTTGACTCTTGTTTTAGAATTCTTTAGTCAGGAATCTCATTTAATGTATTAGCATAAAAAGCAATTTTTGTACTTTTACTATTCAGATGCTATAGATATATCATGCTAAATAAATGAGTATTTTGTAGATTGCTTGTAATGGACTTCTTTATGAACAATGTTACCTGTATTTGATTGAAGAACTACGAAACGAATACATGCATTTATTGCGTAAAGCTTATATGATTTGTGCGAATAGAAACACCATCAAATATTATGTTTGGAAGGCGACAGAATAAATCACATGTCACTTAGCATAACAGCAGATCCTATCCAATACTCAAGGAAGGAAGTTTCCCAGCTACTAGTTTACTTCTAAATTAAGATTGAGTACATTATAAAAGAAACCAGATACATTATAAACATTCTTGCCCAGAATGTAAGAGTCTTAGCCTATTGTTAGAGAGTATTTGCATGACGACTGTACTTAAAAATAAATCAGGACAATGTTTCATGTCACACTAATCGACTGGAATATCGATTCTCTGATGAAAATTTGAAATTTTCGGCAGGCACTTGCTAAAGTCAGAATACAGTCTAGTTTCTTTTATGATTGACTTCTGCTCTCAAATAACTGAACATGAGATCGATTCTTATATTCATAATACTTTAAGAGAAACTATTTCATGTGAATAGTATCTCAAATTTATTCTGCTTATGACTCGCTCAATGTTAGATTTGAATTCGAATCGTGAAAATAAGTTTTTCTTAGTATTCCTATGAAGCAGTGAAGACTCAAAAAGTGAGTACAATCTAGAATCGGTCAGTGTGTCAAGCAGTCCAGCCGTTCTCACGAAAACTCCTGAGAGGGTAATCCGATTGTAATGAAATTTAGTGCATAGAGTTATCTCATCAATATCTAGATCGAGTTCGAAGATGAGAATAATATGTCAAAGATTTACTAAATTACAGCAAGAAACATCATTATTTTCAATGCAAATATTGACCTATTCCAATTTTTGCAATTCCAAATCTTTGTCATAGTCTAAATATGAAAAACTTACGTATAGTGACACTTTTTCTGTATGCTATGTGTTTATTTCCCATAGAACTAACATTGTTTTTGTTGGATTAGATAGAATTTGTCAAGAACTTTAAATGATAGTATATGATAGACATAAATATGGTGCAGTTGAGCCCCCCCCCCCCCCCCCCACTTCAAAAAGAGTCAAATTTCGAAATCGAGAGAAATACATCAGAAGTTAGCCCTTTTTTAGCACTTTCAGAGATGATATAGATTTTTACCCAAAACCTCTTTTTTTGCCGGAAAATTTGAGGGTTTCTGTAAGCTCCCTAAAAAACTGAATAATTGTTCTTTCAAAAATGTTTTTCGTTTTTTTCGATTGACGATATCTCAAGCGAGCCACCCAAATTTCTCAGTCCAGGTCGATAGGATGTATCAAACTTTTTTTCTATTTGAAAGAGCATGTCAAGGTGCACGGCACTCTAGAGCCCTTTTTCTCAAAAAGCCGTTCTTTATGACTGTATAACAAGGTATCTCTATTGAAAAGCCCCCTCTTTTAGGGTTTTTTAAAGTCATTGAAGTTGTAATTCCTGTTTTCCGCTGAAAAAGTAAGAGTTTAAAACAAACGACTCTGTGCTGCTGCCCTCCAAGTTGACATGCTCTTTCCAAGGAAATGAAACTAAAGATATATCATGAACGTGGATCGAGAAATTGGCGTTGCCGAATTCGCTATTTTGGCCCCTTGTCAAGTTCCCACCTCAGTCAAACATCATGATGGAGGACTGCAACTTTAACCATAGCTTTTTCATACCAAACCTAACATATCCTGTAAGTTTCATGCAAATTGAAAGTTACTGGGCTAAGATCGATTTTTGAGGGGGGGGGCGCTTAATTAATGTTTACTCAATATTGCACTTCCCAAAAACTATGAAAAACTGATATGTACTAACACTTCTGGTCGATTCTTTTAGACAGTTCGATCAAAATGAGTCTTCCATTTTTTAACTATAATCGACGAATAATAAATGTTGTTTTTAATATTTTCTTCGATTATTTTGATCAATTTAGTGTACTGAATTTTGATTCAATGGAGTTTCACGAGTTGAGGAACTTCTCAAATTGATAAAACTATAAGTTTGACGATATCTTATTTAGTAGTTTTGTTTTTTTATAGTATTACATCAACAACCTTTTCAATACTTAAGTATCAGAAAATTACATAGAATATTTTTCCCATGTGCTTTTAAGATCTCAATAGAATAAGATAGTTTTTAATAGATAATAATTTTTAATAATACTGTGTGATACAATGTTAGAAGAAGAAAACTTTTTTATATCTATCTATTTTTGGTTTTGACTCAGATAAGATCTTTCATCACTATTGTTCGTACATGATTCATACATCGATGAACAAATAGTGTAAAAATGTCTATGTTGTTGTTCTAGATAACAGAAGAAATGTAAAATCGCAATCGATTATAAAATGAAATCAATTCAAATGACAACATTCTTTGTTTTAGTGAAAAAGAATTCATTGTCAATAAAATACAAGATGCAAGTCTAATATTACTACATGGTCACCATGTAGGATCATTTTCAAATCTTTTTCATGGAATTCTTCTATTCTACAAGAATTGAGCTACATAAAACATCAAGCAGCATAATAACTATCTATGCAATTGAATAAAATATCATATGCTGCATGAGTATCGTCGCTTCATATTTATTTTTCAGCCGTATAACTAAATGCGTTACACCCATTATGGACTAGTTAACTAGGTCACATGCAATTCAAGTATAGCACATATATTATCTCATAAACTACGAACACACTGTTTGAAGTAATAATACGTAAGCATTTATCTCCGATCTATATGAAAAAAATAAAAATAAAGACATAGCATCCCTCATAATATTTAAATAATCAGACATCATATGATGTATGTTACTCATCAAGCAAAATTTAGTCGACGAATAAAACATAAAGCATGTATTTTCGTAAATTGTTTTCTACTTCTGTTTTTATTGTCACATCTTCCATGAAATTTGCTTGTACTTTTAGTTTTAACAGGTAAATATTGAGTGCACGTGGAGACATCACCGAAAGAAATGAAAAGAAAGTACTTGATACTTTTGTGTTTAGTGTATTTATAACCGAGAAATGTTTTCAATGAGAAAAAGAAATTTTTTTTTTGTTTTCTATCAGAATCATTTCAAGAAATTCCAACGTGAGGTAAGGTTTTGAATAAAAACATATTTTATTTGCGTTGTTTTAACATTAATAATAAGTGTGTAATTACAAAATTCGTTTCATTCATGTCTCATATGAAAACTGAACCATCGATGTCGTCCTCAATTAATGATGAAGAAATGAATCGTCTTTTTACTCTGTGTTCACAAATTTCTCAAGTGGCTTCTCGAATAAGACTTTTGCATCTTTCGAATATTTCATTTTCTCCGAAATACATCAAATCATATCATCATGAACTATTAACCATGCATGAAAATGTAGAAGGTTCTGTCGTTTTACTTGAATCATTACTAGCTATTGAACGACGAATATCTGCCCCTATGCAAACGAAGAAAACCAGATATCATTATACCAGAGAAGAACTGATAAGATTACGGGAACATGTTACACCAAGCTTATCCATTCAGATCAAAGACTCATTAGACAAAGTTGCTGAGCGTGAATTATATTCGTCGACTAAACTGAGCAGATCCACCTCCAGAAACATCCGATCAATTATTATTTAATATGCTTTTATATTTTTTTTCTACTGTTACTATTAAGTTTAGATAACACTTTTTATCCTATCGAAATCGATTATACTAGAAAACGATACATTTTTTTCTTGAAATGAATATATAAATATCTATGGACGAATATATTAGTAAAGGCAATGTTCTCAGTTAAGAAAATATCATCAGGATTCATCTTAAGATTGTTGAAGTCTTTAAAGAGAACACTTCTACTTGAATTCAAAGATATGTTTTTTTCCTTATGATATTTATCAATCCTATCTCATAGGCTACCATGTAGTTACAAGGTCGCTTGATAAGATTCTATTTGAACATGAGAATTATTTCGTAATCTATATATGTGTCATCCTTATGGGTTACACTTCTTTTTGTTATGAATATCAGGAAAAAGTGTTCTCACTTTTCTCTTGTATACGATTTTTGTATTCGCTATTTAATTTCGAACTGAATACGTTTCAATCGTTGTCTTTCTCGTTATCAACATTTGACTCTCACTCAAAGGATAGAAGCATTCTCTCTTCAATGTTTGAAAATAGAGCTCGTCTTCCATTCTCAATATCAAGTCAATCATAGCTTTTGTGTTGACGTCTAACTGAAATATTGTGGACATAAAAACGCCAAAGTGAAGAAAAATTGTAAAATTCGTTTTCCTCAATAGAAATAATCTGCAATTGGGTATCAAATGACAATATTTTCACAGTGATAATTACCCACGCGAGCGAAAACGACTACTTTGCAGTCGTCTATTGTTCGTATTTTCTCGTAACATACTTGAAGTTGTATATAATACTGAATTTTGATCGTAGACGTTCGTAGATGAGTCTTAATCTCACTATGATTCGATCATGCAGCTACATCAAGTATTGTGATCGTATAAATTCTTATGACATGCTGTAACTTGGCTATAAATAGCCGTATATGGATTGCATTGTTCGACTGAGGGTAATAATAACTAAAAAAAGACACATCATCAACAAACGTGAAAACTTTATCTTAAATTATAACGGATAGGAATCTCTGGAACGTTTACAGCAATCGAATTTTATGAAGTATCATCTGAAACAAGTTCGACAGTCATAGAATTGATTTTTTTTACTCCGTAAAAATCAAAGGAGCTGTTTTTGTTGATTTCCCACAAAGTATTTTCTTCATTAAGATCGTTCAATGTTTATTGATTTTTCTGTAAGAACTGTAAGTGAATAGTACTTTTTTTTCAAAATATTTTGCAAACAGCTTCCTTATTAGATTTTGAAACAATAGTAGAAAATTTTGGTTAACGAGTGCACGCGAACATTAATAAAGTCTAGACATTGACATGTTATTATCAAGAGAAGATCTGTAAATGGTTCAAAATT
Source organism: Rotaria macrura (assembly GCA_900239685.1). Lineage (NCBI taxonomy): Eukaryota > Metazoa > Rotifera > Eurotatoria > Philodinida > Philodinidae > Rotaria > Rotaria macrura. Next base: position 33,440 of record OENT01001409.1, on the reverse strand, counting down.
ATTTATTAAAAATATATTTTATACACAATATCGAATTAAACGCGTAACTCATATGTCATAATAGTTTGAGCAATATTCGTTTAAGTATTCATTTTTCCCTCCATCAATACAATGAATTTGAAAAACATCTCTTGCAGCAGTTCTAAATAATTGGATACACAATTGAACTGTTGATCACCAAATGGTCATATGTAATTGAATAGTGGATCAATCTTGTCAAATCTTTCTTTCCATCTCATGAAATAGATTACTATATAACTTTCGTAGATTTTCTCTTGTGTTATCATTCTTCGGTGAACTATTATTAACCTGTAATACTTGAATAAGTTGATCATTTTCGATGAACTCGTGTTAGATCATGAAGAGATGTTTAGATTCAAGTTTTCAAATGAGTCAAAATCGAATCAAATAGTACTGTACAAGTATTTATTGGGATTGTTTTGAATAGATTAATTGTTAGAGTTTCTTCGACAACGTTTGCATTGTTTATTTTTAGAAAATATCTCAGAACTTATGAGGTTATACAATTAATTCATTTTCAATAAAACTAATTAATACTATGCATCCATTTTTCGAAGGAATTTTCAAATTCATCTACGTTCAAGAAACCAATTTAAACATAGCCATCAACAAACGAAAATCAAGTCAATCGTATCATAGCAATAGCTTTTTTATGTACTCAAAAAGTTAGTACACTCTAGAATCGATCAGTGTGTCCGGCCGTCCGTCCGTTTACACGATAACTCTTTACAAATACATTCGATTGAGCTGAAATTTTGTGCACAGAATCGTCTGATGAATATCTCGGTCGAGTTCGAAGATGAGAAGGATCCGATAAGAAATGGCTGAGTTACCGAAAAAATTGTCATTCTTCACCAAACAATCACTGAGGTCGGGTACAGGGATTTTTTCAAAAAAAACTTTTTTCTCAGAATTATCCACAACTTATGTCAAGTGACTCAGTTTTTAACGCTGATTCCGAATCTGATATTAGTTTTGAACCAAACCGTAGCTTTCTAACAAAACATCGCCTGAAAAAGGTCTGAAAATGCACAAAAGCTGCATCCAGTGACCAGATTCCTAGATATGTCTCTGATAATCACTAGTTTTGGGGTTTCCCAAAAAGGTTTTCCACGATACTTCTGCTGTGCACACAGTCTAGAATGACTGATTTGTCTCATTCACTTTTTGAAGTACACATAACTCGCGGACTTAATTCCGAAGTTTTCACATTTATTTAAAATATGAAACATGAAATATTTTGTCTAGTAATATCTTTCGTTTCGTTAGATATAACAAAAAAAATTAATTCATACGCGTAAGAGCACAACAGGAGTTTCTAATAGCTTTAGACATTCCGTCAATAAAAATATCATGGATATGATTTACAATCATTGATACTTTGTATTTGAATTCGTATCAATCGTAGTTCATCGATTTATTATTCATCGATCGACAGGCCTTTTACATGATCTAGTACTAAAACTGATCATAATATACGTATATGGTTTCCCTTTTAATATTCTTCTCATGATTGACAGTTCAATTGAAATAATACAATAGAAAATAACGCATATTTAGTCTAAATACAGATTTGAAGATGTAGCTATGGGTGATAATTCTTGATCAATTGGTTGTGAAGATAATTATTCTACAGAAGTATTATCATTGAGCTGCTTCTCAGGATCACTGTGGAATAACTCATACGTACTATTCGATGTATATAAATTGAATTAGTCAGATGAAATGAAATCATATCAAGTTGTATCCATAATATCGTACAAAATGTACTCACGTGTTACTCTGTCCAACAAAATTCTTCCTGGATGTATGCTCATCTGATACATCAGCATTATCAACGTTATTGATGGTTTCGAATGAGAACTTTAATTGCATGAGATACTAGAGCAACGGCTTCTTCAATAAATTTGTCTTGATTTGGTAAACTTAACGAGAAAGAAAATATTTCAACATGATAAACAGACGACGGCAAGGAAATAACATGAGCATATTGTTTTGTCTGTATGTTTAAGGAAGCCAATTTCCGTAATAGATCGATCTGGTCCATGACAAAATTTATACATATACTAATGAAAAATTCATGCTAGTCACCGAATCACATTTGAATTACACTCGCACTAGTGTTGTTTTAAGGTATCACACTTGTTCATGATATGTTGGAGTTAAGGAGGCTACATTTGATTAATTGTGTTTGTTAATAAGAACAAAAATGATGAAAGAACGAAAAAAGACTTTATATCTATGAATTTTCTTTAACTAAGCACTATGTTATTTCAATGCATTTCGAAAATAAACGAAGATGTCAACACACAATAAGAATGATTGCAATCCATCAAGATGTTTTTTCTTCTCGAAGAACATCTTCTCTATTTGAAAATACAAACCACATTCAAATAAAAAGAATAGTCAATATTCCAACATTAAATGTTGAGCGGTTATCCAAAGTAAAACTGGTTTGTAAAACAAAAGATGTGAATCTTGAGGGTGGTAAAGTATACTTGTGTATGTACTTCCTCGTACTAATGAAGTATAAAAGTACGCGTTCCCCCTTTGATATGAATAGACAAGAATAGAGTAATAGCATCCACGCTTGTAGAGCTCATATAATCGGGAAGAAGAATGCTTGTGAAAGCCAACTATTGAAACTTATTTTACTTTTGATTCGTTGGAATTTTTCGATTCAGTTCTAAAGAATTTTGGTATGAATCTCATACGATTTCTAAGTGTAAACAAACTATGAATGTGAGTGAGGTCAATATGTAATGGGAAAAACTATTGTTATCATCATATACAGTATGGAAATTGATAAATTACTCTAAAAATATGCATCCGATCAGTTACACATATCGATTCCAATAACATTTACCAGTAACCAAAAGTTTAATTTTTTATTTTTCTCTGAAAATCAAATAAAAATATAACACCCAACAAAGGGCTATAGTAATGACTAATTCTAAATTATGATTGATTGAATTTTAAAACACATTAACATGGAGCTATATCACTGGAATCCGAATCTAATGTAGTGTTATGTTGCTAAAGATTGTGATGCTTCTATTTCTTATATTCTCTTGCAATATGGCTTACGCATCGATGATTTCAGCTAGGAGTAGAATTAGTAAAACTTCATGTCAGTGTGTTCTGATTGTTATGCTGGAAACTGGTTTGTTTCTTCCAATAATAAGTCAACATTCTTTTTCATTTGTCTTTTTTATTGTTCAATTCTAATTCTAACAATTGCCAATGACTTATATGACTATTGTTTTCGACAAATTACGTATGATTCAGAATAAATACGAAAAAGAAATGAGTAAAACGAACGAGATTCGTTTTAGACTTAAAATATTGAACTAATGCAAGATGTCCCAATTTAAGGATACAATGCTGTTAAGAAAATTCGTTTCACACAAAAAAAAATCTCCAAAATTAAACCTCCATCATAGTCAAATGCAGTAAAGTCATTCCTTTCTTCAAGAAATCTATACATACGATCTTTGAAGCAAATTTCTACTTTGCTGCTCTAATATCCGCGTGTATTCATATTTAGGAGATAGTCTATTTACTTGCATGAACTTTTTATATACTATGTAATTATATGAGATTAGATAATGAATAACTAGTTTTGTTGCTTATAGATTCAAATAAAAATATTCATATCTAAATAGATATTACTACTTTTCTTAACGCACACATGTTTCAATCTGCAAAATATCGATTCGATTCTCAACCCATTTAATTTATGCACATCATTGTTTGTTGTCACATACAATAGGATTAAATGAGAATATACTGGATCAGTCCAATCAGGTTTCTTCCGTTGATTTCTACGTTAGGATAAACGAAAATCTAGATATTTAAATAATACTGTTTCCTCTACTCGGATGGTTTCTGTAGCCAAATAAATCCGAAGAATCTATGCAGGTAAGAGACCGTTTCGTGTGAACAGTAAGTACTTCAAGTGTTATATCTCTTTTAACCGATCAGCTTATCGTCGAGTTGCTGTAAAGGATAAATAAACTGAAGTTTCTGTTTGTATTCTGATATTTCTGACTACAATTTCAATCCGAAATGTAGCTCATCAAATAAAATAATAATTCGAAATCATTCGATCGATAATATTATCTTTTTTCTTGATTCTTTAAAAGATAACTGCGTAGAAAATTCATTCTAATGCTAGATCGATGCAGGTACTTTTACTATTGATTAAAAAAGTTCAAAACGACAACCAATGAGTCTCAATAGATTTTTTTAATTTTTTTTATTCAAAAATTGAGAAACAATAAAAGGTATGGACTATGACGTTTAACTTTTGAGAATTTTATAGCGATGAAGTTGATGATTGAGATAATAATTTGTCATGCAAACTATCAACTACATTGTGCTGTGAATAAGTGTCAACCAATGATGGACTCTTCACTCCATCATCCTTCACTAACGTAAGTGTGAAAAGATTGAATATAACGTAAACACAGATGAGTGTATCGGAAACTCAACGCAGAATTGAATCATGTGTGAATATCATTGAGCAAGTCGATAAAAGTAAACGAATATTTTTATCATTTGATGCATCTTATCACATTTGTTCCTTTAGTTTTCTCTCAAGATTAATCTGTGTGTATAGTACTACGACAAATGCTTTATTATTGAAATGATATGAATATTCTTGGGAGGAAGAAAATACAGATCATCAAGAATTTATTAGGCACAGCATGACATGTATATATGTATGATTGGAAAACACCGCAAGGGGCTGTCCGTCATGGATTGAGTCTAGACATTGACACATGCATTTTGTCCCTCACGAGAATAAAAGAAAACAATATGGTTCAATATCATAGATCCTATGATTTGATTAAGATAAGGAGAGCTCATCTGTTTATTTTTGTATCGGAAAAAAAAGAATAATAAAAAATGATTTCCTATATTTTTGTCTAACTTGTATTCTAACACTTTTAATTCAATATAACCGATGCATTCCAATCATGTTGTTGTTTTTTCGTTGAGTATCTCTAATTGATGCAAATTAGAGCATATCCAATTAGAATGTACTATAGTTTCTATCAGTTTCACTTCTTTAAATAAAAACAAATATTCAATAGACAAGCAAAGCAGATGAACCCATTGAGTTATAACGATCAGGTGAGATATTTTACCAATATTGGAAATAATCCTACCCACCTGATTTCACACTTTTCTCAAGCGTTCCTCGTTTTTTCGTGATGTATTCAAATGATTGACAAAGGCAATAATGATAGTCTGGTGCAAATAGTATTTAAAACACAAAACATCACTAAACTGAACAATTAGCGCACAGTCCTTGAAATAACAATTTGAACACCAGCAGCTCCTAATTGAGTGAAAAAAACAACTCTCTTGTGTATACCCATGATGCAATGGTCGATTTCATATTCTCTTCGCTGTTTGTTCTTCATCCACCATCTGTTTTTGATTGCCCATTGGTCATTTCATCCATTTAACAAACGAAGAAGAAAAAAGGGGAAGAGAGAGAGCCCGAGAAACAGAAAAAAAAACATCCTTCTTCCTTCATTGTGTGCATATCCATACATATGCTATACTAAATACATATCCGATACTGGTATTAATAATGAACGTCGACATTACAATCATCATAAGTAAAGTATGTTAGTTGTATTCACCTTGTCCAAATACAATTACAGTTAGAAAGATAAACAGACATACTTGAACTGTTCGACTGGTCCAAGGAAGACTTATACATATGTATATGAATATCTATGTATGTATGTTTGTCTGATAGTAGTTTCATGTCTGATTCGACTCATTAACATACATTCGAATCAACGACCAACAACGTGTTGATTTATTCAACCTTTCATTTAATTTGTAGACGAAAAGAAGCGGTACCCTTTATTTAAAATAGTACTAGATAATGTGAGCACATTAGAAACTGAGTATTAATTCATACGGATAGTTGAATGTGTATGTTTGTGAGAAAAAAAAATTTAACTGCCGAATATTTTTCTTGTGATTTTTGCAGTTAATACAATGTTGAGATTAACATAAGTTAAGTGTTCTAATTGTAGGTTTTCATCACTCTACTCTTATCATCTTTTGAACAGTCACGAAAGTGTTTTTATGTCGGCTCAAATCGTTCGAGTCTCTTGAGTTTCTACGAGTGAGCACGAAACCATAAATAGACTCATCATGATTACAATTGTTAGGTTTCTATTAGAGGAAAAAAAATGTTCTGATCTTTATCGATTTTTCTTAATCTTTTCATTTTCGACTTTCTTTCTTTGACATTCGTTTAACTTTTAGTGTTATCACCGCTGTTCTCATGTTAGATAGCTTTTTACTAATTACAGCCTTTCGATTCGTGACATGATGATGGTGATGCCAAGATGGCAATCACGATAAAATGAACAGGCAGTTATTGTTTTTTTTCCCTATGCTCATTGACCGGATGTCCTTGAGAACAATTTCCTCCGGTCATTAACCTTGATAATGTTTCTTTGTCGTTATGAAGATGATAAGGTTTTAAATAGTGGTCCGATTGTAGAACGAGAAGATGAGGTGTAAATATTGTTTTAACACAGAACAGACGCATTCAATGTGTACATCTTCATAAGAGAGAAGAGAAAAGAGTAAATGCACCATCAAATTGTATGTATAGATATATGCATGTGTCGTTGTACATTGAGCGAAAAGAAAGAAAAATAGGGAGCGGCCAATTTCGTTTTTCCTCGAAAGAGAGAAACAAAAAAAAGCATCTGAACACATCTTGTTTTTGTTATGATTTGAACACACGCGCGGAAATCAACAGGCCTCAAGCTATCTTTATATATATAAATATATATATACACATATAGAGAATGAGTCATGGATCGAAAAGTCAGTTCATTTCGATATAAAAGGCGTTGTTATTATTAGAAAGCGGGAGAGACTGAGTAAACGATTGATCAAGACATTAGAAAGAGAACTAAGCGAAAACGAATGGTCAATCATAATGTTTCTATCTGATCCAGCTGTAACTTGAAATATTCATTGCAATACTAGCTAATGGATGTATATTTTCATATTTTATTTTTGTTGTTCTTTCTATTTTTTAATTTTTGAAGATGTTTTTATTACTTATTTTTCTTCCTTACGTTGCCACTACTGATTATTCAATAAAAATCGAAGAAAAATCTCTAATTAACCAAACAATCTATCAATTTCCACGTTCATATGAATTATTAAATAATTTTCAATCAAGTTTTAATCTCACAAATAATAATAAAAATTTAGTAATAACGAAAATAATTGATCGTGATTATTGGTGTTCGCAAAATATTTGTTCATGTGATTATTGTTCATTTATTTTGGAATTATTTTCAAATGATGATAAAACTTCTCCAATATTTTCAACCATAAACATAACAATAACAGATAGAAATGATCATGCTTGCCAGTTTCTTGATGTTCAAAAAACTATCTTCTTATCGGAATCAATTCAAATTGGTCATCGTTTTCCGATTGCACGTGCTATTGATTATGATTCAGGTATAAACAGTCAACTATCATTCAAACTTCTCAATAATAATGATTACTTTGACTTGACCATAATCAAATTGGCAACAAATGAATATGCTGTATATGGTATCGTTAAACATTCATTTGATAGAGAATTAAATGAAAAATATGATTTAATCATCGAAGCACATGATCATGGCATTTCAGAAGTTAAATTCAATCGTACGAAAGTTACCCTTTGGATTCTAGATGAAAATGACAATGCGCCCAAATTCAATCAAAGTGAATATTCAATTCAAGTGAGTATCAATAATTGTCATCATACGACTTATGTAAGTTTTCAACATTTAGTCCCTTCGAGAAGATACTCCGATTGGTACCAATATACTAACAATATCAGCAACTGATGCTGATAAAAGTTTAAATGGTCTCATCCATTATTCAATTATGATTTCATCAGATATTTCATCGTTTCCATTCTTAATAAATTCAACAACAGGAGTTATAAGTGTTCGATCAGCATTAGACTACGAAACAGTTCGTTCGTATCATTTTTTAATACGTGCATCCGACTCAGGACTACCGCAGTCATTATATACTGATACTTGGCTTTCGATAACAATTGAAGATGTCAATGATTGTCCTGTTGAAATATTCTTTTTACCAAATCGAAAATTTCAATACAATAATCACGCTTTGTTTATACATGAAAATACAGAAATAAATAATCTAACCATCGGTTATATTCGTTTGTATGATCGTGATTCAGATCAAACGAAACTTTCCATTTCATTGGTACGGTTAGAGAAAAATTCACAACAAGATTATGAACTGATTTCATCGAATCAAATTAATTCATATACATTAGTTGCTAAACGAGGAATCTTCGATAGGGAAAATCAATCGGAAATAAATCTTCGTTTTATAGCTACTGATACTTTATTAACAACGATTTATGATTTGAAAATTTATCTAATTGATTTAAATGATAATCCAAGTGAATTTTCATCTAATGTATTAAAATTTTCTGTTGAAGAACTTGCACAATATCATATGATTGAACATCACATAGAAAATTATCGATTAACAATTGGCTATTTAAATGCCATCGATCGAGATGCCGGTGATAATGCATTGAACAGATATGAATTAGAATTGAATTCACTTGTTAACATCGATTCGGATACGGGAAGATTATATCTTAATCAACCATTAGATCGAGAACAAATATCAAAAATTGAATTAAAAGCAAAAGCAATAAATATTGCTGAACCAAATTGGGAAACTGATGTTCTAATTCATATTCATGTGTAAGTCTGTCTTTTTCGTTGGTCCGACGAGTAATACATCCACAGCAATGATATAGAGTGACTTCTACATGAGATTATTTTTGTCTCTAATCCATAATGTTCTACAAATACGATTATTATGAAACGTAATTCTAACTTTGTCATTTGTGTGCACTAGGAAAGTTGTGTCATTGTTTAATGACGAATTTTGTTTCGTGATCTAGTTTTTGAAATTTGCTGCAAAACAATACATCACATAGTGCTCTAAGTGTGATGAATTTCTCATGATCTTTCCAACATCCACTTACAGTCTTCTGTGATTGGGATAAAACGTTTTTTTTTAATGAATTTTATCGATCAAGCTAGTTATCTGTTCAAAAACAACATTTCAGTCAAATAAATATACCATTTTTTTAAGATATCGGATGATACCGAAAACGATCATGTACTGTATGAAAAGACAAAAACCAATATCAATAGTTTTCGACCATAAATACAATTGAAGAGTGACTTTTCTCGAAATAAAAATGTCGAACTTATGGACACATTGAATTTCAGATCTAGACAATATGATTCAATTTGATGTAGTTATCTCTTGATGTACTAAAGAAATTCAGCATGACCATCGTTAGTCAGCAGACAGACAGCATGAGAACTAAGAAGTCTAGTAAAATTGTACCTTTTGTATTTTTCTGTACACATTTATGAAAAATGTGGATAAGACTAATATTTTCTAAAAATTGACCTGTTATGATTTTACTAACGTAATCGACGTTGACCAGAAACAAAATGAAGGCTTTTGATTCAAGTAAGTAACTCATTTGAGTTGCTATTTTATCTATTGTACTATTCTACTGTACGAAGACTTGATGAAGTCTATGTAGAATACTAATGGACAAGTATCATTTTAATCTATATCTTTACCTTTTTTTTGTAATTAACTAGGTTGATTTAGTTAGTACCCAAAGATTAGACTGACATTTTCGTATTTCCATAATATAAAGTTTTTCTCATGTCAATCATTTCTTTTTTTACTTCTGCATCTAATATCGTGAAAGAGGTTTTCTTTTTCTCAAATCAAAATTCAATTTTTGTAGTGTCGACGTCAATGATAACATACCGCAATGTTTAACATCTTACAATCGAATATCGATCCCGGAAGATTTCTCTATCGATCAACCGCTGATTAAAATAAACGCAATCGATTCTGATTATGGTGTCAATGGGACAGTTAATTATTTATTACGAACAAATTTTTCATGGCCATTTGAGATAGATTATAAAACGGGTGAAGTCTATTCTCGACAATCATTTGATTATGAGTTCGAATATAGAAATTATCTATTGACTATCGATCTTGAAGATCAAGGTTTTCCGAAAAAGAATCAAAATAAAAATGCTTGCCTATTAGAAATAAACATTCAAGATGTCAATGATAATCGACCTGAATTAATCGATGATCAACAGACACGAATTTTTCTTGATCTACAAAAACCTTTTAATAACGAGATCGTTGTATTAAACGTTAAAGATTTAGATTCAGATGACAATGCAAGAGTAAAATATACTTTACTAACAGATGACAATGACTCATTATTTATTATTTATCAAAATGGAAGTTTACAAATGACGCGTCAAATTAACAAAATATCTTTCTTTAAATTAAAAATTTTATTAGGTAATTAAGAATTAATTGATTGCACGTTTGAAGTAATTTCTAGTTGTTTGTTTTTATATCTTCAACAGATGATTACGGCACGCCATCTCAACAAACAATAATCAATCTAATGATTGCCGTCGGGGATTCGTCTCTATCATCATTCTCAACATTTGAGAAAGTTCAATTGAAATATTCTCATCCAAGAGCTGTTGGTCTTATTCTTGGATGCATAATTTTAGCGATAACATGTGGATTATTTTTATGCGTGCTCATAACTTGTCTATTACTTCGAAAACATCGTCGACGACATCAAGCAGCTATTATAGCAAGAAATAAACTTTTATGTTCATCATCACAACAATTGACATCATCTGGTTCGACAGCAACAACAAACACAACATCATCATCCATCGAACATCAACATACGGCCAATTTTGTTCAAATCAAGCCAACTGATTGGCATGAAAAATATTATGATCAACATTCATCGAATTCTTACACTAGTATAGTTTTATTTGTTTTTCATTTTATGAGATTTTGAATTATGTATAAAAAAATAATTTTAGTTGATACCTCATCACCTGAATCTCGTACATACAAAATTCTTCATATTCCTCAAGAAAATCAATACTACATGCATTATTATCAACAAGAGAAAATAGAAAATCATGGTTCTGATCATGGTTATCATGGCAGCAATGAAACAGGTTCATCATCATCAAGTGCATCACAGATGTCAATGCGCCGGTCATACATGGTGAATCAGCTGCCACATTTTGTTACCAGATGTAAAAGTGTTAACGGAGGATTTCTTGTTGAAATGAATGTGGATGGCAGTGACGAAGATGCGAGATGAACTTAAATTCTTTGTTTTGTGCATTGTACAGATAAACGAATGAGAGCATTTATGATTTCTACATTCTAAGAAATTAATAAAACTGATATTTTGTTAAGTTTTCAGGATACAAAAAAAAGGGAATTTATTCATTTGAACAGATAATAATCTGATGCAGAGATTTACAATAAGGCTCGGTGGGCATCTAGACTCAGTAGTACAAATCGTATACTACTGATATATGGAAATCAATTATGTTATTTTTATTGTCATTAGAATAGAAAGAACAATGATATGCAAATTCAAAAATTTCTTGTGAAGTAAACTTTCTTTTGAAATAAATATGATCAAATATACTATCCGAAAAATCTCATACTGATTCAGAGAAGGATCTTAGATTCCAAATTTCTCTATGAGACTTACGACTGATTTTGCAGATGAAGATTACATATCAAGCAAATTAAAATGGAATGTACCTGATTGAATAGATCGGTTGATATCCAAAGTGATCGTGTTTCGTACTGAGTAATTAATTATAGGTAGCAGCGAAAGATAGAGACTTAAGTTTAACATATGTTTTCGCAGGTCGTTTTAAATCAATGTGCGTACACACTTTAAAATTTTGTGGATTGAAAAATAACATGTTCATTACTCTTTATAAGTAGATGTGTAAACACCGAAAGGTAGAACGGAGGCGACTTGCAAATATTTTCAATTTTCGAGAGTTTCCAACTGCCAACGATTCATTCCATTTTGAAAGCTCTGCAGTGGCGACTGTTATAATTGTGTCAATGTTTTAGAGTGGTAGCTTGGTTTAAAATTGAAGTATTCTGTTGGAAAATAGGAAACTCCTGTTTATTTCAATCCCTATGGTTATCGGTTCGCTTGCTGAAAATTTCTTTTAATTAGTCATAATATCGTAACTACGGCAACTCCAATGGTTCAGTTTACATCTATAGCTGTGAGTGATTCATTTGATTTTTCTTCGGAACTATACTGTTATGTAAGTTCAACATTGTCTTGTGACAACATTGGGGTTGTAGTTTGCTTGAAAGTTAATCTATAATCAAAGTCTCTTACAGCATCATGTTCACAAAATTGTTCGATTCGTGATCTAATAAATAAAGATTCTTGTTGTAGGTCATAATGAAGAGATCTTTTTCATGTGTTCGAACCAACCAAGAAACTACGCTAGTGAGTTTTGCTGTTTGTAAATTTTGATTGTCTTTATATGATTTCAAACGAGGGCAAGAATCGTAGTCTTGGTGAATACACAAAAGCTCATGGAAGTGCTGTCAGTGACTATTTCCATAGATAAGTTGCTTAGATTAAACAGACGTCTCTGTTTCTATTATGCAACACCTCATAGAAAGTAATTCGTTTCTTTGTCTTAGGTAGACGGGTACTCTTCCCAGAATCAGACATAATATATGATTTCAACTTCAGATCCATTCAATTTTTGGAGAAAGAACATAAAAAGGACTAAGACTACAATTTGGTTCTCTTACTCTTTTCCCTTGAAAACTATACACGTACCGCTAGATAAGTACATTTGGGAAGAGTAACTTCATTTCTTTCGTCGAGAATGTCGATAATTGAGTTATTTTGAGATGCTTTAAATATATTCATCTAATTTTCAATGCCTTCGGCATATAGACCTTACAAACCTGAGTAGCAATCATCAACATATTCTCACACTACAACGTAGAACATCATCAAGTTCATATCCACTTAATACACATGTATCTAAGCAGATCTGCTCCGTGTGAGTGTTTTTCTGACTGTGTCACAGCAACAAACTGATTCCTAATTATGCATTCCATTGAACATGAAATTCATTCCAAAATGCCCACTCATACTTTTCCGCACAGTAAAATGTGTTTAACAATAATGGAGATATGTTAAGCATATGAATAGGTTTATAAAATAGAAAAGCGTTGCACTCGATGGCTCAGGCGATCGACAACATAAAGATGACCATGCTGATCGAAGGACAAACTTCTGAGGCTACGAAACTCATTTGCTTGACCTATCAGCTTGGTGCCATCTATGATGACAGTACCTTGCTTTGCTCCTTTTGGCCAACGCATCACGCGCTTGTTACCAGAATCTGCCACATATATAGTACCAAGCGTATCGACAAAAAGTCCATTAGGATACAGTAGCTGCGTGAGAGCCTCTCCACCCCTGTGTCCTCCAGCGACGACTATACCCTCTTTTGCATCTCTATTCCATTTCATCACACGATGATTTTCATTGTCTGATATATAGACAGTCTGTTGTCCATCAACAAAGATATAGGTTGGCTCATTGAGTTGATGAAGACCATTGCCTCTACCATGACCACCGGCTACGACAATTCCGTGCTTGTCTCCGATTCGATATCGTGTTACTGCATGGTTGTTTTCATCAGAGATATATAGATATCTCTCATTATCCATAGCTATTCCATAGCAGCCGATATTGTCAAGTAAAACTTCACCATGGCTGGTGCCTTTACTACGCGACCATTGCATAATTCGTTGATTATCATGATCACAAACAATGAGACTATCTGTCTCTAGGTCAATCAATACATCAGTAGGACTATTCAGTTGATCCAATCGATATCCAGCATCATGACCACCGGCCACGACTTGTCCATTAGCATCACCAACTCTCCATTGAACGATACGATGATTATTACGGTCAGCGATAAGCATCGTTTGATCATCATCAAGAGAAAGACCATGAGGATGTTTGAGATGATTGCCGTCATCATCATCACATTCTTGGCTTCCGGCAACAGTAACAGGCTTCTGTGACCAGGTGGCATCGACTGGGATTTTTGGTGTCACTATATTATGAAAGAAGAAAGAATGGAATCTTTCCGATCATCTAAGAGTTCCTTCTCGTGTACGGAGGAAATAAATGCCTACGCATCATGCTCCTTCAAGTCACTTCGTTCTACTTTCCTCAAATATCTTACGCAGTATTTTCGGAACGCTATTTCTATTGCATAGTAAAAAACTGTAGTAAACTAAGTTCTTCCAGGTCAGAAAAGATTCAGACACTTTTTCGTTCTTTTTGATGGGTGAGTTTTCCACAAACGGTTTCTTTCAGGTGGTCTTGTTTACGTTTTTTCCCTAACATTAATTCATTTTAGTCCTTGAGAGTCAACAAAATAATCGAACTGAATGCATTCGCAAACTTCAATCCTTTTCGTTGATGGGTTTTTTAACCGCTAACCTGGTATCTATGAGATTGTTTTTCAAAATTGTCTTAGCAACCCTACCTTTATCCGATTCTTAGTCTTATTAAGATGTTTCTCTCGTATAGTAGAATACATTTCATCACAAATATATCGAAACTCTTTGTCAGTTTGGACATTATTATTCGATTGAAACTTTCAGTTGCATCAAAACAAAAAAATCGAGTGGAAAAGGTGATACGAGCAATGACATTGTTAAATGAGAAATCGTGAGAATAGCCGATATTCCAGTCAATAACCTTCTAGTAATAACACGGATTATAGAATCTGCAAAATTCAGTCCCAATCCTAATTACAATAGTGTAAAAGGACAATACAAAAATTCGTATATCATACATATGTACTTACGTATAGATTGAATTCATTGAAATATTCTTGTTGATATTTCGGCGCTGCTGTGGAATTCCCACAGAAAATTGTAAATCTAAATTTTAGTTCTCACTTTCTCGAAACTCATCGAAGATCATTTTCAACGCTAATTTCCTTGAGCATTCAATCAGAAGAATACCCTTAAACTTTTAACTGTCACTCAGGAGAATTTTGGTGCGAGTTAATCAGGCGTTAATATTTATTTGACTAAACTTTTCATAATTCAATTATTTCGAAAAAAGAAAATGTAAGGATCACTCTGAATTATAAGGAGAGAAAAGCTTCACAAAATATAATTAGAAAGAGTTACGAGCAGATATTATAATAGGATATTTCTCGTTATTGTCATTGTAATATAAAACCATGAGATTCATGCTGAATCTTTAAAACTATTGGTTTTTCTGACGATTCTAACTCTTTCACCGACAAATGTTGAAGGGTGAAACAATAACAATCATAATGATCATTGTCAAGGTAAAATAATAGAATAGATTCTATAATTGACCAGGTTTTTGGTGCTATTAAAATCAAGTTTATATGTGATCTATTCTCAAAAAGAATGACATAAATCTTAACTCTATACTTGAACTCTATTATTCTCAATTTTTTCAAAAATTTTATTTTCGATGTTGAGTATAAGCTCTCATCACTTAGACGTGACACTATATTTCATATGTTCGAACTAAAAGAGTGTTACTTATTTACGAGAACAATATCCAGATCATATAGCTAGATCTTGATCTACACAAACAGAAAGTCTCTAGCCAAAGTCCAGCAGTTGTTTTTTTCATTCCACAAAGATTTGTCTTGGAATCGTTTTAGATTTATGCGTGAAAAATTAGTTACTACCAATGGTGATTGTTACAAATGAACTGGAAAAATTATGACATTCTTGAATTGATTTCTATTTCGCTTTTTTTTACCCTTGTCAGTTTTCAATGGTTCACTCTATGGCGCAAGTAAGGGATCTTTCAATTAAAATGTTTCATTGTTGTTCAAGATCATGACTTAGAAAATATGAATAGACTTTAAACTTCTATTGAAACCAACTCGTGACCCTCAAAATTGGTAAACGTTATATAATTTTTGTTCTCTTAAGTTTCAATCAAGAACCATGCATCGCTATTCGTTATTCTGGGTTTGGAAGCTTCCACATAATTTAATGAAAGAGTATGTTATACGAGCTTTGCTTTCTAAATCAATAGACTTTTAAATAAACATATGAATAGATTGATATACTTATTATGTTCAACACTCTACTATATAGTCCCATTCGATAATGTTGCGAACAATCTTGGAAAAATTTCCATCTAATCATTGTAAGCAAATACTCAAAGTCTAATATAAATGTTACACGAACTGCTTTTGTCTATTAGAAGTTTTATAGTATAGCATAATAGAAGCACCGTGTAAAGTATTATTTGAGAATACTTTATGAATTTATGATATTTCTTTGATAGATGTTGTTTTGAAGGATCATGATTCTTCTAGTCAATGTCTATAAGTTTTTATTTGTTGTTTGTTTCATATGAATAACGTTATAGAATTTTGCCTTAATTCTTGTCATACTGTTGAGAGTTATAACAACTATAGATTCTCTTCAAACTTTGCTGTGTCTCTTTTCACTAGAAAAATCAATGGATCCTTCATATATTCACAAGAAACATGTCAGAAATCTGCCACGGAAACATTATGGGTTTTAGGTGGACACAGTATTCGAAGAAGCGACTAGAAAATAAAAATATACGTTATTTGATTGATTTATTCAAAAGAAGAAGAAACACTAGGAATCATCGGGGATAGATAAAAACAGAAGCTACTGATGTATGATGAAATTCATCATGTCAAATGATCGAAATGATCCTGCATCTCTAACTCATTGAAAATATTTAGCACATACAAGAAATTGTCTCACACATGGAATCAAAGAAACTTGTATGTCATCAAGAATTAATTCATATAGATGCTGATTTTCGTTAATCGAAGAAATCAAGTGACTTGTTCGATAATCATCGAGAATCTACAGTCATCCGACGACAAATATAGATGTGAAAGGGAAGTGTCACTAAGAAATCTCGAAGAATCACTAAGCGTTCAATTACTAAGAGGTTCCAAACAAATCTCAATAAATCTTACGAATTATGAAAACCAGTACAGAGGGAAGCATCCTTCATCTTAATGCCATTAGAGAAGATATCATGGTCCGAAACAATTTAGAAGCTTAGAAATCAAACTACATCCTAGAAATTATATAGTAGGAAAATAACGGTGAAAAACTTTTAAGTGATTCCAATCATTGTGGTTTTAGTATTTCTGTGATTTGAATAAGTTGACACGATTGACTTAAGAATTTATTTTTCAGGGCGCTTCTCTAAAAGTACGACGACAAAAACGTTACTGAGATTGAGAAACCACGCAGGTTTTTACAGATATGTTGGTTGTCGTGCAGGCTTTGCTTGTATGACTTCAGTTGTTACGACTGGTAAACAATTTTGTAAATAGAAAATTATTTTAAATAAGGGCGCGTAGCATTAACGACACTGTCTTCTAACATGATTTTGATTGGCTAAATGAATCGACTTACGGATATGTTGTATTCTGATGTGAAGTTTCTTCAATGTTTCCTTGAGTTTCATTATTTGTTCATTAATGAGAACTTTTAAATCTGGTTCACTCTGCTTTTCGACCTCGAAATCCGTACCGACTATTAGAATTCCTTTATTATCACATGGTTGTTCATTCTTGCAGCTATGTATTTCTTCTGGAATCGCTTGAAAATGAACCCTTTTCTCTTCAACTTTCTTTCCAACTGGTTTCTTTGGCTCTTGGAATGGTTCCTTCAATTGAGCCTTCTGTTTTTGAATCAGCCGTTCATATTGCATCTTTTGTTGTTTTATTTGCTCTTCCAGATTTCTCTTTTCTAAGTCTGCTTGTCCTTCCAGTTGTTTTATGAACCGACTCTGGTATTGGATTACTTCATTCCGCTTATCAATCTCTAATACTAACGTTTCAAATG
The DNA here is from genome assembly GCA_900239685.1 of Rotaria macrura. Lineage (NCBI taxonomy): Eukaryota > Metazoa > Rotifera > Eurotatoria > Philodinida > Philodinidae > Rotaria > Rotaria macrura. The sequence goes on along the minus strand of OENT01001409.1, from coordinate 15,509 downwards.
GACATATGTCCATGTGGCTGTTCAATTCTTCCATATTACCATGCCATGAACATCCATATTGATTCATGAGGCATGCCACTTTGAACGTATGACTGCGTCTGTTAATGTGCTCATAGAACTCGCCTCTTTGCAAATTTGTTTCCTTACTAAGATTGGAATTCGCTTGAAGTGAATCAAACATTGAATAGACGATGTCTGAAGGATGCGGATTTGAATCATTCTCAAACAACAATTGATTACACATCTCTGATGGACACGATGAGGAAGTCTCGAGATGCTTTTCTATGCATAAACGACAAAAGGTGTGACTACATGAAGTTATGACAGGATCAATGAGAGGATTTTTGCAAAGATGACATATTAGCTTTGGATTAATGTACTTCCTTTCGATGTATTCGTGGTTATTGTTAAATGCCATCTAAAAAATGGTATGATAATCAAAATAGAGATTGATTGCTTCCCTGATATCATGTCTGCCCAATTTTTTAATTCCTGAAATATTTTTGTCAAGAGGGTTTGTGTATCATCCCATATTGCGAAAACCGGATCAGTTTTAGCAGTAAACCGGCATACAACTCAAAATCGGCGGTTTTTCGTGATATCGCTGTTTTTTGAAAAGTTCATCAGTCAACCGGGATTTACCCGTAGTTTTCACCGGTGAAGAGAATATAGTGAATGGGTACAGAACGAGAAAAAAAGCAAATATACATACACATGCTCATCCGTCTTTCGCTCACTTTGCTTGTCTGTGTCGTAAGATATTAAAACAATCAAGAAAAGAGTGAAAACTTCGATTGACAACTGATTGTTTTTAGACATAATTTTACATATTTATTTCACCTTTTAAAAAATCAATATTTTGATATTTATTTCTTTTTACATTAATTTTTTATATTTAATGTTCAGATTATTTTGAAAATTTATTTTATGAATTCATTTATTATTATTTAGTTTGGAGATCTATTTTTCACATGTAATTTTTTTTTATACTAATCGTTTTGAATTCATGCTTCAATATAATTTTTTCTGTCAGAATTCTTTTGTTGAATTATATCTTTTTGAGTGGAATGAATAAACTTGATTCAAAGCCAATTTTTGAATTTAAAACAAATACTGTCGAGAAAAAGGCTCGAACAGTGCTGGTTAACTGCGGTTTATGGCGAAAAAAGCTAGCGTTTTACAGTGATTTTCCATGTTTTTGGGAGCCGGTAACCGGACCAGTAAAACGACGGTTAACCGTCAGGTTTTTTCCGGTTTTCATCACATGGGATGATAGTGTACGAAAAACTTGAAATCTGCAGCGATATCCGTAGAGAATTTATTTATGCTGTTCATCTTCTATTCTCAGAGCCCAAAGAAGTTAATCAATCTTTTATCTTTCACCTTATGCAACTTAAGAACGTGAACTGATAGACTTCCATTTTATATGATGATAGTACTAATTCGAATATAATTCTAAAGCGTGCGATGGGTATTAGTAGGTGAGAGTTTATGTGCCAGCTCGGAATTGGATGTGATATAACTGTGCAGACATGAAGCTACATCCAGAACTCACATCTCCCTCAAAAAAACGATTTTAGTAGAGTGATAATACACAATAAAGACTACATCTTAGAAACGAACCGCACAAAGACTTAAAAACAATCTTAGACCAATTAGCATTAATCTAACTACAATTAATGGAAAGTAAGCTGAAGAAACTTATTCGATCAATTTTAGATAAGAACATTAGATCTTCAATTTCAGTTTGAGTGCTCTTCGGATTCATCCAAATTCTGTGTGGTCATGCCTCTACTGTATGCATGAATTCAGCTCACGAACGAAAACATACTTACATATATGAAGCTCACGTATGTCAAATATTTTCAACTAGCATAGTGTTGAAAATGTTATCAGTGTTTTATTTTCATTTTAGGCAACCTTTGATACGTAAGGTAGTGTGGTTTTTTTTATCGCACTATTCATACATTAGTTTTGGAAGATAGTGAGATTTTACTTATCTTATCTTTCTTGTTTTTTTGTTTTATTTCATATGAATATTTCTCAACAATAATATTTGTGAAGTGTCGATGCACATATCAAAAGTAAATTATCCTAGTTGGGTATAACGCATCATGAGTAACAGTACCAAAGCCAATTTCTATCTCACACCGAAATTCTTTGGAATTCAAATAGAGCAGATTTAGCAAAATAGATAGGTGAATCAATTGGTGTCGAATACATGCAGTTCATATATAGGCAACAGTAAAAATGATCATTTGCATTCTGAATGCATCGGAATTTATAAGCAATAATGGTTGGAAAATATGATTATTCTTGAGAAAACTTCGTTCTTAATTTCATACTTCAGAAATACTTTTCCACTCATCATTCATATGCAACGTTGCGCTTGATGATACTTTCTTCACCGCATCTTCAATAATGCATGAGCATCGCGGCATCTTTACTTTATTGAACTTTCAGCTTCCTTCATCATTACAACTAACATAGCTGTATTTATGAACTTCGTCCTCAAAGTTATTTACAATGTGTGCGTTCTACTTCGGTATTCATCATAAAATGTTTAAAAGGACTTCAAAGTTACTCAGTTATTTTGCAAAAGAATGAAGAGGATGATTTGAAGTAAGACTGAATTCTGTATATGTCTATTAATAAGATCTTTTATTCGTCGCACCGACTATATATATGATGGTTCATATTTTCTGTCACTGACTCTACAACTCTCTATGTTTTAAGTGCATGGAAGTACAATGGTCGAATGCTGATTCCTTGAGGGCACCATGGTCTCGCAAAAAAAAAGTAGAAAAAATATCAGTTTCGCAACGAGATCGATAATATGACTGCATAATTCAGAAATGCATATTTTCTGTCCTTTGATATTGCCACAAAGAGAATACTTTATGGTGTCATGTTCAATTCTCAGCAGATAAAATCAAGAATTTTTCTTGAGACAATGACGAAATCGTACGAAGTTCCAATCAATCAGATATAATATTTCAAGATCCTTGCATGGCTTCTAGTAATATTTAATCAGGATCCTCACAAATTAATGACTACTTTTATAAATCGCCAAAAACCAAGAGTGAAGCAAGAGGATATTCTAGATGTGAATGTGATTTTATCTGATGTTGACAAACAGTCACAGTATCTGATGCAACCTTCTACTAAATTCTTGAAAATATTTCAACGCGATATAGCAACGACAGTTAACTTGATCCTTTATTTGAATTGACATCAGATTCTGTTCAACTGTAAGAAATACTAGGAATATGTATTATTCGATATTGAGATTAGACCATAGGAGGAAATTTAGAGAATCGTTTGGGTTAAGAATCCTGACAGATCCTTTCATGATTTTTCAGAAGATGAAGAGGCTTGAGACTAAAGTAATCTTTTCTTACCAATTCTAAATCCCTGATGCAACCCATATTTTCGGAAAATTATATACGAGGGCTAATAATTCCAAAATGGCTGCATCGTCTCTATCGTCTCGTTTTCGTGTAGTCGATTAGTGATACCCTTGCCGCCAAAACTGCCACCATTTTTGTGATTTTCTAAAAAAATGGGCGTAAAATCGGGATTTATCATATTTCTTTGAAATATCGACGATGATAACAGATATTATCGCGATTATGAGAGAAGAGCTGATTTTCAAAATTCATTGATAAATCAGACCAAAGAAATAGCCTTCAATATTCGATTTCCATCATCAATAATAAACTATCAATTCGTTCTAGACCCAAGCAGCCCATAAAAGGCCAGTGAGGGTTGCGGTGAGTGCTCGAAATTTGAATTAAACATTTTTCTCTCGCTCTGTTTCATACTCGAGCCCATCGAAAACGGAGCCCTTGGAATCATCTTCATATCGTACATTGTTTTTGCCCGTACTCGGATCAACTTCGACCACTCGAAAGGCATCGAATTACTGAGTAGTCGAAGTGGCAAAGCCTATCGAAGAGCACTTCCTGATGGCTCAATCCAATATCTCAGCGATAAAAAGATCGGTCATAATGGAGTACCGAAATTCTAAAGATAAGAAATGTGTAAAACTAATCACAATTTTCTCATTTTTTAAAGAATTTTTTCATGAAAGTTTTGATAAATACAAGTTTGTGCTGCATTTTCTTACAAAATCGGTATGTAACACAAAGAAATTTAATATCGTTCAGATTATGTTCTGCATCAACAACAGTAACAAAATCCGTTTTACATTTTCTAAACAAAACAAATGCTCGACAAAATTTGATCATTACTCAGTGTACACTGATAAAACGTAGGTTTGCTTAGCTTGGAAATATCTTGTTTAGTTCATTGGATCTGCACAAAATTCGTAATCGTAAGTACATATGTTCGAATCTACTGCTCTGCAAAAACATTCGATAGGTATCGATGGCTCGGATTAAAAATATCTAATAGGTGCCGAGTGCTCGAAAATAAAGGCTTTCAAACTGCAGAAAACAATTTTTATCAATTTAATAGTTTCGAGTGGACGGAATTTCAACCACTCTTGAACCTGCGACTTTTATCTATTCACACCAATGGAAAAATCTCTTCGATTAGCACCGGAACTGATATTTCGAGCCCTCGAAATGAAATATTATTAGCTGTAAAATCATTATAGAAGCAACCCATCGCCGTGACCTCAACCTAACGGGAAAAGGCACTCCGAGGACTTGATCTGGAGCTCCGATACCCATAGGTTGGCTTAAATCGACGCATCGAAATGCCCATTACATGTCAGGTTGGGAAGGCTTTTCGAAGGAAGTTTTTAATTTTATGTTTATTGTATTAAATGTGCATGTAAAATAATATGAGTGTCTAAAGTCTTAATACAAATTTCGGTGAAATTAAATAAATAGTCAGTTTTTCAATGTAATACGAAAATATATGTAGACACTATACGCAGAAAAGCTTTGGGTTTATCTGTCCTCAGTCAATGAGTAGTACACTCCAGTTCGAAAACGTGTGATATATTTTTCGCGTTCTGTCTGCTGAATATTTGTTCACTGTTTTCTTATGAACACACAGGAATATATAAACTACGCCGTTGAACGCATCGAATACAACTTTTCGAAATATAGTTTTCTTATAGATTATTTCTTGGTTACTTCTTCATCAAGGAAATACCAATTCCGATCATGATCAAGAGACGACTAAATTGAAGTAGTCTGCTGAGAATCGGACCAGCTCCATATCGTAGAGATCGCACAAACATTTCTGTTAGAATTGGCAAAACAGAAGAAATTAAATTAAAGAAAAACATAAAATGTACGTTTCAAAAAGAAATACTGAAATAGTAAAGAATATCAGCCAATACCCACGGAGCAAATTTACAAGAAAAGCGGCGCCCAAATGCGGTACATTTTTCCTAATCACGGTTAATAGTAAGAAAACGCGCCATTACTCAAAACATCGCGATTAACCGCGCTTTTCATAACCGCTGTATCAAATAACCGCGATTATCCTCACATAAATCGCAGTACAACAAGACGCCGTTTCTCGTGGCTTCACAAAACCGCGGTAAAAAACAACGTGGTGCGTCACGATTTCATTAACCGCAGTGAACTTGATGTGAAACGCGGTACATTACAACGCGGTGAAAGTGGTCCGAAACGCGTATAATTTAAAAAACGGTTATTTGCGCTTCTTAAAACCACAGTGAACATGATTATAACCACGGTAAAGTATGTTTAGAGAACTCAAATACCGTGACGAACTTAATCACTGTCACATTCCACCATATCTTCTATCCGAACAACAGTTTTATGTGACGCACCATTTCGTAAAACCACGTTATAGCCCTAGAAAACGCGGTTTTGGCGCAGAAGTAAATATATCACGAATGTTGTCTTTAAACGTTTCGTATGTTACGTAATTTAGCGTTGGAGGAATGTGTAAGGACAGAAGAGATGTCGTCCTCAAAGCTATCTCCTTTGCTTAATGTGAAATTTTAAAGCAACTTCATCACTGAAAAGTGACTTCGAAGTAATGGAACTTTCAAGTTCACTACACTACCTCTCGAAGGGTATCTTACTTCGCCTTCATAAAAGAATCAGGTTGATATTGCTAACCGGACTCAGGTTAGCAATGACACTTTCAGAAATCGCGGTTATCAGCATTTTTCTGCAGTTTTAAAAAACCGCGTCATCTCGCATCTTGAAAAACCGCTGGCGTCAAACCGTTTATCTGGTTTTTAATTACCGCTTTATATACCGCGTCTTTAAAAAGACGCACTATATCACGTTTTATGAAACCACTGGAGTCAGACCGTTTATTCGGTTTTGGAAAACGCGTGGAACCGTGTCTTGGATAAATTGCATTTTCTACGTTTTTTCGAGAGACGAATAAACGGTCTGACTCCCGTGGTTTGAAATACGGTTCCAAACCACGTTATATCAGCGAATTGTTTTCCGTGTGTAGAGGGTGAAATCTCGTATAGAATCACTATTTATCGTAAAAATCGCTGAAGTAATTGCGAAAAATATGCGATTCTATCACGATTCAGCTCATGATTATCGGTTCGATGAGTCCGAATTAATCAGCAGTTCTTTGGCTAATTCTAAGGACATTGTAGTATTACTATATATAGTCGTATGAGAGGCACCAATACTCATCCTTGATCATTTATCTCAAAAAAAAGAAGAATTCTTTTGATTTGTGCAGAGATTGAATCCTAATCCGTGAGATCAGAAAGAAGATACTATTGCAAAATCAATTATGAAGAAAATACAGTGTATGATTGGTTGTGTGATAGGATTATGTGCGTCTAAGAATAAAACGAAAACAAAGCCAGATTCGTTGTGATCCTACAGACAGAAATTTCTAATGTGAATAAAAACTAAGTCATTTGCATTACTCATCTAAATATTTGTCAGAAATAAACCATGCAGATGGCGCTTTTGGATGAAATGGTCTTATATACAAACGATGATGGCTGAATATCGCGTAAATCATTCTACATTGATTTATATGAATCAACTCATTCAAATAATAAAGTATGCGATAAGAAAAAAATTGCTTTACAAAATCTGAAAAAAAATAAATGGAAAAGGAATTCGTTCGTTTCAAGTTCTTCTTCACTATCTGAATGAATTTAAGATGTAAGTCACCATGTTCGATCTTTCAATTCATAAAGGTTAGTAATAAGCTCCAGATTCTGGAAAAATTTGCAATTAGAATCATTACAATGTGATGATAAAGAATGTTTTTAATTCCAAAATCTCTTCACTTCTACCAATCACAGTCCGAAAATTTGATGGTGCTTTACAACATAACAAAAATTAATGACATGATTAAGAAAGTCAGATTATGATGATAGAGCTTACGATACATTCATCTGGATAAGAAAGATTGTGATTGGTGTGTTTGTTTCGCAGTTCTCATTTTGACTGCTTGTACTTCGAACTCAATGATGATGCTGCCATACTAACATGCTCCTACGCACAGAAACTCAGGAGAATCATTCCGACCATTGGGTCCGATCGGATCCGACAGGCATCCGATCATGTTTCTATCGGAGTTTCTCTTATCCGATGAAATCCCATCGGATTCCTGGTTGCGATTCCTGATTCGGATCCCTAGTATTGGATTTTATCGAATCCTACTATCGGAATCCGATTGGATTTCATCGTGTGATCAGACAGGCCTCTACTGTTGGGTTTAAATGCTTATTCGTACTCAAATAAGAAAATAGGTTTCCTCCGTCGGATCCGTTACTGTTTCCACAACCCGGATTCCCATAAGATTTCATCGGATCGTAGGATCCGATCGGACCCGATCGGATTCGGTATAGGATTCATTCACCTGGGAAATGTTTTCATTTCTTTCGTGTCTCTAGACTTTACTCTAAAACAAAAACCAGCAAGAAATAAATTCACAAAACAACGTCATGTCTTTTGGAATACAAGTTGAATAAAGCTTGATCAAAATTATCGCTGTTTCAAATTTGGTATTTGGTACACGAGAACAACGTATTCAGAAATTAATTAAGAGTCATTTCGCAACAGGAACAGCCAGTTTACACAGAGACTGTCCGGAGGTAAATTTAAGATTTTGAAGTTTAGTATTTCGTTTGATATCTTATCGTATGAATATACAAAATCTAAAATATTAGGGTCAAAGAACATTCTAGTGAAAAGATATAAAGAACACAAGTGAGTCACCCTCATCCAAATAGTCAAAAATCATGATTTTTTATTGAATTTCTCGTCTATCGTAAATTTTTGTCAAAACTTGACCGAATCTAAAAGTGTCATATATCATTCAATAGAGCAGAGTCTGCTCTACTACATCTGGTATAGAGCCTTCTCGAAACATGTTTGATATATGGTAAAACCATTGAAAAACAAAATTTGATGGAAAATTGAAAAGGCTTTTTTTCTCTTTTTCGGGTCAAAAAGTCACTAGAGTGTCGAGCCCAGAAAAATAAGACCAGATTCTGAAAGCCCGTGAAAACCTACATCTATTGATATGTAAATCAAAAGAAAAAAACCCGGGTCGTAACACAAAGTTTTCAAAACAATGCTATTCGTGAAAAAACGCTTTTTATTGTAAAGTTACTATATTCATACATTCAGAACAATTTTCGGTTCTCACAACTTAGTCTAAAGTGAAAATTTCAAAAAGAGAAATATTGNGAAACATTGTTTAGAGCGATGTCAAATATCATATTCTCGTTTACCACATCAAATTATATTGATAAGAGTGTATATCGAAAAATTCAAGCGGCGTTCCGAAACATCAATGATCTATATGAAGTGTACACTTGCATGAATAACTTCTAAACAATGCACAATTACTATTAATAAATGTACAGAACTAAAATTTTATGATTATTAGTGTACTGTTTTATAGAAATTTCTATAAGCTACAGAAATTTTCTTCAGCTTGGTGTTTTCACAAAGAGGGAAAGCCAATCAAATAAACTTATGAAAGATATTTGACGTGTCGACGGTAGCGTTTTGCATAGCACTTGTACGAAGCTGCAGCATAATGTACAGAAATTAAGCTACTTCTGATTAACACTGTGCTCAAAAAAATTTGGGCAGTGCACTTTTCAAGATGCAAATACGCTTTGATTCCATTATCTTACGAGCTGTGTGCTATAGTAGATTAAAATCTCTTATTAAAGTTCAGTGTAAAATAATCTGTGTTACTAGTTTTTTTTTGAGAAACCACCTGTCATATGAACGCGAGACGTGAAACATGAAATAAAACCAGCATGAGTTCCGTTGGTTTTAGGTGAGAAACATGAAAAAAATGCTATCTTCAAAGATGAAACGCACATTATTTTTCATAGATTCGAAATTAATTAGTCGCATTTCACTTTGTATTCTTTCTTGTCAAAAACTAGCTGCACACATACACTTAGCCAGTGAGGCATCCACCAAGCCTGGGTATAGCTCGAGCTACTTGTGGCCAGTTTCCCGTGGCTAGGTCATACCCGGTACTGAAAAGAGTTTTTTTGTCATTAAGCGAAATCCTCAATAATCAATAATTGAAAGTTCAGAAACTTATCACGTTCATAACGATTTCATACCAGAGATTTCTAATCTTTTCAGTTCTACACTCGCGACCTGCTGGATACAACAAAACAAGAGTAGAACGAAAACAATTATGCCTTAGAGCCGGTACCGCTGATTTCGCCAGAAATGATACTGCTCGGGGGTTCCTTTGTAGCTTAGCTCATCGACATCGTAGAAAGCGTCGTTTATTTTTCCGGAATAGAATAAACAGTTCTGCATCGACCCATGTAACTCTTATTGAAAATTAATAAGCCTTTCTTTTCAGACAATCGTTTCAAAGTAAGCACCTAAAATTTTCTTTCTCTTCTGTGCGTTCCGAATTCCGCCATGTGATCCATTGTTAATCCTAATTCTGCGATTACAGCAGTTGTACGCAGAATATCTCGTAACAAAAATGATTCAGCCGAGAAAATGTTGTTATTGTGAATAAAACATATTCGATTCGATTCCTCTTGTCAAGCCGCATCAACTCATGGTCGTTTCATATGAACTAGTAACAATTTTCCGATCTTGTTTTCACATAAAAGAAAAACAACATGGTGGAATTCGGAACGCACAGAAGAGAAAGAAAATTTTAGGTGCTTACTTTGAAACGATTGTCCAAAAAGAAAGGCTTATTAATTTTTAAATAAGAGTTACATGGATCGATGCAGAACTGTTTATTCTATTCCGGAAAAATAAACAACGCTTTCTACGATGTCGATGAACAAAGTTACATAGATCGATGCAGAACTGTTTATTCTATTCCGGAAAAATAAACGAAGCTTTCTACAATGTCGATGAGCTGAGCTACAAAGGAAACCCCGAGAAGTATCATTTCTGGCGAAACCAGCTGTGCCGGCTCTAAGGCATAATTATTTTCGTTATACTATTGTTTTGTTGTATCCAGCAGGTCCCGACTGTAGAACTAAAAAGATTAGAAATCTCTGGTATGAAATCGTTATAAACGTGATAAGTTTCTGAACTTTCAATTATTGATTATTGAGGTTTCTGCTAAATGAAAAAAAACTGTTTTTGGTAGCGAGTATGACGGAGGCCCGGGAAACTAGGTCCGAGTACCTCGACCCATACCAGGGCTCAGTGGATCCTACTGCCTAAGTGTATCTGTGCAGCTAGTTTTTGGCAAGAAAGAATACAAAGTGAAATGCGACTAATTAATTTCGAATCTATGAAAAATAATGAGCGTTTCATCTTTGAAGATAGCATTTTTTTTCATGTTGTCTCACCTTAAACCAACGGAACCCATGCTGGTTTTATTTCATGTTTCACGTCTCTCGTTCATATGACAGGTTATTTCTCAGAAAAAACTAGTCACAAAGATTATTTTACACTGAAATTTATTAAGAGATCACAATCTACTATAGCACACAGCTCGTAAGATATTGGAATCGAAGCGTATTTGCAGCTTGAAAAGCGCACTGCCCACATTTTTTTGAGCACAGTGTTAATCAGAAGTAGCTTAATTTCTGTACATTATGCTGCAGCTTCGTACAAGTGCTATGCAAAACGCTACCGTCGATACGTCAAATATATTTCAAAACTCATGTAAACACGAAACGCAGAAATCGTGTATTTCACTGCGTTCTTTAAGTGAAACGCATTCACACGCACTGAAAATTAATTAAAAAATCCGTCTGGACGTGATTTTGCACGATCTGCGTCTGAACTTGTGTGAACATGGACTGGAAACGCATGTTAACGCGTTTTCTTTTGGAATCGCGTTTCCAGTGAAACATTTTTTGAGTCTGAACGCGATTTCAGTTTGAAGCGCGTCCGACTGCAATTTTTCGATCTTTGTATCTCGCTGAATCCATTGGGGAGCGCCGCGTCTGAGTGCGATTTTATTTGAAAATGCGTCTCCAGTGAAACTTTTGTTGCGTCTAGACGCAGCTTCAGTTGCAACGCATTCGAACACAAAAAGATGTTGAGCATGAATCACGCTCAGACGCAGTCGATGTCCCTCCGGTTACGATATATACCAGACTCGATTCAGAACCGTGTTAATGCAAAAGCATTTCCACAGTTTTTCCATCCCCCGAAAAATAGTTCTCAAGATTTTCTAGAAAGTTAATTTAGTCTGAATAACGTCGAAGGTTCAACAATTTTGAAATTGTTTTTTCTCCTGAAATAGTATTAGTGCGTTTTAAATAGAAGAAAGCAGGTACATCGATTCTAAAACATCTGTAGTCAACAATCAAAAAATGATAAAAGAAATTAGAGACTAGTTTTTGAAAACTTGCGATATAAGATCAAGTTTCGTAAAAAAAATTAAAGAATATTTCTTTAAAACATTAGCTGGTATAATTAGAAATTTTTTCAATTGTTTAATTCATTTTATATAATCTAATTTTTTCGGATAAGTTAATGCATTTATGTTTAAGGCAATAATTCTAATTTTATAGATGCCGAGTAGGGGTGGCACTTTCCATTTCCTTATGCTTTCAGAAAGGAAAGGAAAGTTTTTGCTTTCCTTATTTTTAGGAAAGGAAAGTTATTGCTTTCCCTCACTTTCCTTTCCTTTCTTTTCGGAAAGGAAAGTTGAAATCTTTCTTTTTGTTAAAAATTTACACGATAAATGTTAAAGGTGATAAAGGTGATAAAGCAATCATTCTAATGTCAGCAACACTTATAGATCTTTTTTTCCTCATTATTTTTCACAAATTTGAAGTCAATTTTCTACGATGATTGTCACATTTGAGCTTTATTCAGGATTAAACTAATCTGTTTTGTCTTAACATACTGAATTCACCATGATTAAATCCAGAGTATTTTTCATTCGTTCTGATAACAAGAAAAATATATTGAGGATTGTTTCACCTTAGTTCTAAAAGATTCTTTTTGATTTAAGCCAGTAAAAGGAATGGAATACAGATAAAACATTTATTTCCTTTCTGTGTGCGTTGTTTCTGACCAGTTCTCAAGCTGAAAACACTGTCAAAAACGGGATCAGACTAAAAAAAGAACAAAAGACGTTTTTTTCCGCTAATTATCAGTAGCCACTATTGTTAGTTGCAAGCTCATGCTTTCTGGTGTTTGCCGTTTTTGTGAGTTTCAAAGTTTTTTCGGCAGTGTTGTCAGCCTAGGTTTCATACAATTATGAACTTATCAACTCTTTTTTTGGAGGGTTTAAACATGCTTTTATAGGATCACACATGATTCATATAGTTTGCAATCAATCTTATTATCCAGTTTCTGCTTTTGCCAAGAGAAAAATCTTTAGAGCCAAAGAATGGTGACACATGCGGGGATTTTTATTGTCGCTTTAAAATACAATGTGTGGAAGAAATTGAGTAGCTTAGAAATCCAAACAGCTATAGGTTGCGTCTTCCGCTATTTCACAGTGGCCTCCTGACGATAAGCTACACGCGGTTCAAAAATTTTGAAGAGTAAGCCTCAGGATTTTGAGTTAGAACGTTCCGAAAATCGCCTTCACAATTGAGAAAATTTTTCGTGCATTCATTGTAAGACTACCACTATAATAATCGTGACTGATCAAGTTCAGACCTGAATGAGCTCATGTTGCTAATGAACGCATTTAGGATGCATTCTTATAGCACACACATGAGAGGAATCAACTGCCATACGCCAAGATTAATAGGTCTTCCATAAATAGATAAAATAAATTTTATTCTGCCAAAAAACAGTTTTCATTTTCCTTATATCTTGCAGACAGACATCTCATGCACGTACGCTGACGACTAGATCTCATCTAGTTGTGGAACCGATCTCTCATAACTGTCACATTGAAGAACAGGAGAAGCAGAAGATCGCCTTCTTTAATAACTTTTCCTTCTACACTTTAAAACTCTTGATAAAAAAAGCGAATTTTGCTACAACTATAAGCATGAAAGGCTAGCAGAGTTATCTGAACAGCTCAGTTAAGTGGTAAGTGAGAAGTAAGAAAACTAAATTTTTTAGGGCTTACACGAGTCTGAGATACATTACTCAAACAAAAAAATTAATGAATCTACTAGAATAGAATTCAAAGTTCAAGGTAACTAAATTTTCAGTAGATTGCTCTAAACCTTCCTAAAGTAGAAAGCTGTTCGCTGAAGTTCCAGACAGAAATTATGTGGGATAATCTCTTTAACATGTGAGGTTGGTATAGATTAGTGTTCTCCAGTACCGAATTCTGAGTGAAGAAAACTAGACTGCTAGCTGTATATTTTCTGAAGTTACTCAACTTTCTAGTTAATATTATATCTTAAAAAGAAAAATAAGTTCAAGTCAATTTCAAGCATCTACTCTTTTTTCTGAAATAAGATTTGAGATAAGTGAAAAAAGGAAAAGCATTAGCCCCTTGGAATTTTTTTAGAAAGCTGCACAATTTCTCTGCATCGATAGCTCACTTTTCTATGTATTGAAAAGAAGGTGAACAAGAAGAAATCAAGATCTGAGATCAAAACTCGATGGATAATCACCTATTTTGGTTTTCTCTATCTTATATCGACCATTTATCTATTCATCTTGCACGTGTAAAATATGAATAAAAAGGATGCTTAAATGCTAAAAAAAGAAATCATAGACGTTTTACAGAAAGTTGTTAGCATTATGGCTAAAGAATTATAATCAGAAGCAGGATGAAATTGTTGCTGCAAATTCTCGAAAAGCGAGCCACTTTATGTATATTTGAGATACTTGTTCATAATTTCCTACTTCACAGTATAGAACTTCATGAAGGAACTGCTGTATCTACATTTCAATTAAATGTTAGTTAAAAATGATCTCCGATAATCATTTGAAGCTGTTGGCCACGTTTTTTAATGCTCTCTGAAACCTGTCGGTCACTGTCTGTGATGGTCCATTAATTAATTAATTAGACAATTAGTAGTTAATTAGTTAAATAAAATATTTTCGGTGGTCTGTGGGGGGAGGAAGTCTAAATTTCTATCCTATATACTTCAAATTCTGTTTTAGATCATGATCCTTAATATTGGTCGATGTCAATAGAAGGCACTCAATTTTATTAAGAATACACTCTCATTTAAAATCTCATATATGATTGATTTTTCTTAAAAAACACATCAGTAAGAATCTACTTAGGATCATCATGTAGCCAGAAAGAGACAACTAAGGAAATATAGCAGGCCGTGCTAGGTCAATGGAATAGAATGAGAAATAATCAAAGGTAGTCTAGAAAGTGATCAGTGTGAAGAAGGAGAAAGAAAATCGAGAAATAATGATGAAATAGTTGGAAAATATTCACCATTTGTTTGTTAAGGCTTCACATGTTAAACACATCATATATATATGAAGACTTTTCAAAAGTATCGCTCAGCTCATAGTATAGCTTTCCTTTCCTTTCTTTTCGGAAAGGAAAGTAGGGAAAGTGAAAAAGCTTTCCTTTCCTACGGAAGGGAACGTGACAAATCTTTCCTTTCCGAAAGGAAAGTGAAAGTGCCACCCCTAATGCCGAGCATTTCACTGACACATACATCTGTAAATGTTGTTAATAGACGATACATATATAGATTACGTTTCGTTCTGTAACTTATGTGATCACATGTGATTCAATGGTATGTACACTTGCTTTCTAATCGCTAGTTCATTTGTTCTAATATCACTTCTGCCATTTTAGAAACAGTAAAACTTAAACTTTCCGTTGACCTCTGGTTAGGTAAAGACTATCGCCAGGCAATATTGATAGCGACTCAGATCGAACCTGAGACGGATTAACATACATTCTTGAAATTTAAAATATTGAGGAAATCGCGTCCAGGTGCGCCCTCAGGCTGGATCGCGTCTGGTACCGATCTTCTACTAAGTCGCGTCTAACCGAGAGCTAATATAGATCCGCGTCAGAACGCAAGAAATGTTTCATCTGAGCTGCATCTCTACGCGTTGGGTTCTGGCGATTTTGACGCAAACGAAACGCGCCTCAGACGCATTTTCACTCAAAAATCTTTACATGGGAAGTTTATTTGATCGGCTTTCCCTCTTTGTGAAAACACCAAGCTGAAGAAAATTTCTGTAGCTTATAGAAAT
>OENT01001408.1:10240-45091 GCA_900239685.1 Rotaria macrura | reverse complement strand
GACGAAGAAGATTATTTGAAGTATACACAGACAAAGTATAATATGTATTTATAAATGGATTTGAAAGAAAAAAAGAAACTTGGTAATGGACGGACGAAATTAAGTAGTGGTTGTTAATGGTTGATTGACAATTTGAGCAACTAGTTTTTAAACGACAATAAAAATTTCTCGAGAGTAAGTAAAAGGAGCAACGAATCATTTTGTTTTATCACTTACTGTCAATGGTATCGTTATGATCGGGTTTTTCAGGGTGATTAATCACTAAACAATTAATTTACTCAACAGAAACAATGACTTGAACAATACTTACATTCTTGATACATAGTTGTTGCCTTAGATGAAGAGGTCGTAGAATCAATTGCTAAAAAAAAGCATTGCATGTTCAGACAGTTTTTATCGTAGGGACTGGTGCGAAAAAATCAAGTCGGTTTGCTCGTTGCATTCCTTCTAGTGTTCAATACGGTCTACGCCGGACTGGTCTCATACAAAAAATTCGATTCTGCTTACGGCCCTAATTAGCTTATCAATTCAGACACATAAAATATTATCCTTTTTAATGTATTCAATATGAAGTTTCATACAGTAAGAAAACAAAAAGAGCGATGATATATTCCCGTTACATTGGATAACAAATTTTACTCATAGAAACAAATACTATCTGTAGGAGCTAACCAATCATCAACTCATAGATTCGGTGTACTACCATAAAAGTAACTCCTTCGTCACTCTCACATATAACTATATGTTAAAAGTTGAGAAATTCAAGTTGTTTTTGGAAATTATCCTTAGGGTGATGAGTTAGATATTCTGCGTTGCAACCATATCTTAGGCTATCGAAGTCATTATCCTACGAGTAATACACCTAAACAAATGATATCGGTATTGGGACATTTTTGCATATATAGGTTCAACGAATTCACTAAATTATTCAGCAAGATGTCATCCTCTAACATGCCACTAGGACTTATCTTCATTGATAAACTAATCAAGGCAGTAAGTAGAATGGGACCAGTGCGGGCGACATCTCCAATACTGGTATTAATGAAAACTTTTGCTTTATAGGAAGCTTTATCTATGTAAATTTTCGATCGTTAATTTGAAAATCAATTATCTGACGAAGATCGAATTAACCCGTTATGATTGTCTTTGCCTGACAGAAGATTCACTTTCAGGTAGACTGTATCTCTGAAAAGAAAATAGTTGATCCGATAAAGTTTTCGATATGACGCTATGCTATGCAGCAGCTGAACATTGACGAGAAATCTTCCTGAATGAAATTTTCAGTTGTATATCATAATCTGGATGAAGTAAAAATGATTTAACTATGACATCAGAGTTGAAGCAGTAATCTCATCATTTTGAAGATTTCAGAAACAAAAACTCATTGAACGAACGTCGATAAACAGTAGTAAAATATTTCTTTAAACTTTTTATCAGCATAAAAAAGTTCAACTAATATTTCTGAAAAAGAAGCTTGGAAAAAATCAACAATAATATTAATGATGGATTTTCTCAGTAAACCTACTCAAAACAAAACTGTGAAATACATTTTTACGTCTATCATCCTCTCAGGATTTACTTAAATCTACATTAATTTGTATCTTCATTGAACTTACTATTAGGTTTTGTAACAATACTTTGTTGTAGTTGCTCACTGTCAACAATCGATGGTTTTAAATGTACAGGTTCTAAATAGAAACGGTAAAAGTCGTACTTAACTAAAAACCTTCATATTTACCATTTGAACATTTACATGTATTGATTTGATTACGTAATTGATTAAGATCTGTTTGCAATGAAGAAATTACTACTGATACCTATGAGAAAATATGTTGATGGAGCTTTTGTTGTGTTTTAAAGAATCAGATTGATATACCTTATCCGATGAATTATGTACCATATTGGTGAGTTCTTGGAAACTAACAACTAATTCTTGTATTTTCATTGTTTGATTAAGATTTTCAAGTTCGATCTTAACACGCATGAAGAAGATGAATTGTTATTTTTATCTGACATTTCAATTGAACAATAAAATAAATGTGAAAACCTCGGACTTAAGTCCGAGAGTTAGGTGTACTTCAAAAAGTGAATGAGACAAATCAGTCATTCGTGAATGTGTGCACGGAAGAAGGTTCCTGGGAAACCCCAAAACTACTGGTCATCTCAGACATATCTAGGCATTTGGTTTCTGGATGTAGTTTTTGTGCTTTTTCAGGCGATGTTTTGTTAGAAAGCTACGATTTGGTTCAAAAATAATACCAGATTCGGAATCAACGTTAAAGATTGAGTCGATTTACATACATTGTGGATAATTCTGAGAAAAAAGTT
This sequence comes from Rotaria macrura, assembly GCA_900239685.1. Lineage (NCBI taxonomy): Eukaryota > Metazoa > Rotifera > Eurotatoria > Philodinida > Philodinidae > Rotaria > Rotaria macrura. The sequence goes on along the minus strand of OENT01001408.1, from coordinate 42,763 downwards.
TTTTTTTGAAAAAATCCCTGAACCTCCCTGGGGGATTGTTTGGTCAATAATGACAGATCTTCTTGACCGAGATATTGATGAGACAATTTTGTGCACAAAATTTCAGCTCAATTGAATGTATTTGTAAAGAGTTATCGTGTTAACGGCCGGACTCACTGACCGATTCTAGTGTACTCACTTTTTGAATACACAAAAAAGCTAAATTTACCCGAAGAGATTTTAATTCATTTTGCCATTTAGCTGTATTCACATAAAAACTTTCATTTAGTGAAAGAAGGTCTTTCGACCATTGATTTGTATCCTAAATGAAATTAGAAAAAAAGATATTAAACGAAAAAAAACAAAACAATTAGTTTTACTAATTCAACTGTTTGCGGATTAGTTTTGCGTTCTTGTTCGAGTAAATGTTCAATTAGATCTCGATCGAATGACTTTGTTTTATCATTGATCATAGTTGTTGTTTGACTATCCGCATCACGACTTAATTTCTATTCAAACAAGAGAATAAAATCAAAACCCTATGAAATTCGATCAACAATTATCCTTACGTCTAATTCATCGGCAACTTCAGAAAATTTCGATGATTTCTCTTCAATATGATTTAATTTTGATGAAATATCTAAACCATCATCATTGTTACCATTATTCATGNAGGATACGATTAATTTCGAAATTGGAAAATCGTTTTTCAACTAAATAAGACATAAATACACTTTGAAATAGAAATATGATATGCCGCGCTGTCTAGTAGAATGTAAAATGAAATAGAACAGATAACAGAATTCTACGGCAAATGAAAATCAGGCATGCCTCAAGAGAATACAAATAGATCTTCATCGACGAAGATAGGTCACAGCGTTCTTCGTCTTCGTCAGTCATTCTCAGAACGAAAGAATTGTATGCCAAAGTTCGCACATCTTCGGATAGAACATCTCGATTGCTGTTTACAACATCAACAAGATATTCATTTTCATTGTTAATCTACTAACTCAATATGTCGCGATTCATAATTCTTAGAGTAATACTATTAGCAAAAACAATGATAATAACAATGGATAAATAAACACACACCTGTAGTGTTTTGAGAGGAAAAGAAAAAGTCAGATCTACAACTATGCGTTTCCTCATCGCAATGATAAGATTCTTACTTTCAGTAACACGTAAAGATAAATTTTGTACTTCAGTTTTCAATTCAATATTTGCATAGGCTAATCCGACACTAGAAGAAAGTGGAATGTTTATGAAAAGTTTACATAAGAAATTCTTGTCTATATATTTTACCAGACTATCATAAAAATACAAACGAGACAAAACGAAAATATATGTCGAGTATAACTACACCAACGTCGATAACGTGTTGAATGTCTATAAAATAGATAATCATATATGAAATTCTCCCTTGTAAATCAACATACATTTTAGTGGAAGTTGTTTTCCTATTCGATGAGAAAAATTCATCTTCCGAACTAAGAAGCATTTCACTTGATAATCGATTACTAAGACGATTAGATCTAGATGTTGGGGAACGGAATTTTAATAGAGCATCGAGTTGTTTACGTTTTTTCATTTTTTTATTCGAATGACGTGGTTGATTAAAAGGTATGCCAGCTTCCAAATCATTGATAAAATCATCCATTAAACGAGAATTATTCGGATCGGATTGATACGGTGTATTATCATGTAATGTTATCTTCTTAGATAACATTATGTTTTGAAAACCACGAAGCAATCGGCTATGATCGATTGCATCGAACGAAGTAAAATGAAAAACATCTGAAAGAAAAACAAAACATTGATGCATACTATTTAGATAACTACCGTACAGGTGTGAAGATAAATGACGCCGTTACACAATAGGCGTTTGCCTAGAAGAATCTATAGCAAATTTAAAGCATCGCTGACGAATTTAAAAAAATTTCAAGATAAATAAAATTCAGAGTTTCTTTTCGAGAAATCTGGGTAATAATAGAGCAGGAATTTTTTTTTTCTCTTCACTTCGCTACTAACGCTACTACCATTAATAAATATCTATGGCCATTAGTTTGAAAGAAATCCTAGAGGACAGCAGATACCAGTGAGGAACAAAACGATTTTAAAATTGATCTTGCAGTATGGCTTCTTAGTTTCGAAGTAAAAGTTCGAGAAGGATGCCAGATTTGTTTTACATTTTTTCTCGCATCGACGGAAAACTTAATAGGATACGTAGAATAATGCGCGAATTAAACATACCGCAAAGTTAAAGACTCATAAAAATTATAAAATCATAGACAAACTTCAGTATCTCTGTTTTCTTTTTGAATACATCGTACTTTCATGTAGGGAAAAGTATATGTTCTTTAGTTTTTGACTATTCATGTTTTAGAATTGTTGATAATTCATTGAATATATGCAAACTTACCGTTGATGATCCTCAACAATCACTTAGCCATGGCAATTCATGCATATCTTTATGTACATGTACTTGAATTATGGAAATAGAAACTACTATTTTTTCATTCAAAAATTCTCTCGTTTCTATTTCTTTGACATATATAGTTTAGCGGTAAAATCTCACAGGAAAAAACAAAACTGGTCGCGTTTAAAAGCGATAGTTTATCGAATTTAGGATAAGTGAAAAATATATATCTGACGTAACCAGACTTATTAGACGTGTGTTATTGTTTCATAGAAAGTTAAAATGATTGAAGTTTCTATTTGACAACACTTGTCGAAGTATATGACGAAGATTTAAAAGAGGTACGTATCGTAAAATAGAACAATAGTTAAAATTGTGTTTCATTTACTCGAGCACATAAAAAGAAACGCCCTATGGCGCATGTTTTTTCTACTGATTATGTGATTTTATGACACTTATTGTTCACCTGTTTTTTTTTATCAGACTTCTAAGAAGTTATTTCTTGATATTCATGTGTAATTGTGTAATCTATTTGTAGATTCTATTCTTTGACTTCGGTAACACTATGGTATTAATTCATTTTTAAAGTTTTACTAATCGCTCATGGAAAATCGATTTCTGAAAGAGAATTAATCAACATTATTGGAGAATATCTTCATTTGTTGACAAAAGCGTTTTACTTCATATGAGGATATACGATCTGTATAAGTTGTTTTTGTTTTAGATGAAATCGATGTTCTTAAAATAGAATTCAAACATATGTATGAAAACGAGAAAGAGAGAGAGAGAGAAAACAAATGCTAAGATCAATGTTTAGTAAATCTATTCTTTGTATAGAAACATCAGCAAATCAAATCAAAATATAAATAATTAATCTCTTGACATCGAATTTCTTTCTTTCTTTCTTTTTGTTCGACAGAGAACAAATTAGAATGGCATATAATGTAAGAAAAGTTTCGGTAGCATTATCTAGTCTTCTTTTATTTATAAATCAGCAAAGTATGGAGAGACAAAGTGAAGTTGTAGTAAATCTTATTGAAAAAGAAACCTTCATCGATGGAACATCAATAGAGAAAAAGGTAGAATACGAGAGACTATGACTAACAATACAATCAAACAGTAGGAGACGCATTGTCATTATGCTTAGACTTCAACGATTCTGATTAAATAGATTTTTTTTTCAATTTTACGGGCACTATTTCTTGTAGTTTTTTTTTTCTTTCTTTCTTCTTCTATCATTGAGAACAACATCAACAGATTGTTTTGAACTGGTTTTTAAACTGTAATAAATGGGAACTACTTATGACTATACATATGAATATGAAGTCGCCGATAACAATAAACATCATAGACCTAATGGAGGAAATACGGCTGGTCATTATACTCAACGAACAGCTGGCCATCAACAACACTATGGAATATCGGCGCCACATGCAAGTCGTACAGATATGATGGATTCACTAGCAAATCTACAACATGATCGTATATGGCACAAACTTTATGATCCTCTTAATTCGACTAAAATGACACATGACATTGAAATACAGGTATTTGTGTATATAATTGTACGGTCTAGTAAATTAAAATCGCGACTTCATCAAATTTGATTATTAAAAAGAAAACAATAAAATTTTATGTGACAAAGAAAAATGCATGATGTCGAGTTCGATTTGATACACTATGGATCGCATCGAACTCCTATTGATTATTAAGATCTAAGATAATCTTCTTCAATATCATAGTAATGATATAACTACGATAGAATTCGATAATAAGCTATTGTTTCGAAGACGACCTTTCACAGAAATTGTTTGACCCTTTTTGAACACATTTTTCTTTTTGTACAATATTTTATTGTGCATGATCGGTCGTCACAACAATCAACACTTATTTTCTGTCACTAGGTGACAGTAAAATGTTAGAAGAACAAACAGGAGGGATATACGAGTAAAACCACATTATTTTTTTGGAGACATTTTCATTCTTCTCCGGTTTGTTGTCAACTTTTGCCTTTTTTTTTCTTCTTTCGATTCGATCGTTCGTCTACATAAAACAAACAACAAGATGATTACAAGTAAAGAGAAAAAAAAACAAGAAGAAAATGAAAGGAATCGTTTCTTAGTAAATTTGTACCGTGTCAATTCTTGTTTTCTTTCTTTTTTTTTTTTTTTGTTCGATGTTTCTATTGTGTAAGAAGGAAGAGAGAAAGACGAAAGAGCAATTGAGTTGACGAAATAACTCGTTTTGTCACACTTTCTTTCTGTCTTCGTTTCTTGTTAGCTTAAATTAAAAACATTTGAAAAATAAAATTGCGAAAAGAAATCGAATAAATACGGATAGGTATGTTAAAGTCAGAGTTAAATAACGGCTAGTTAAAAACAAACCACTAATATGCACATATACACACACACAGACACGCATTTATAAAACTGCACTAATGTACATGTTTTTCAGCGAATATTCACAAGTTCCATATGATCACGTAGGAAATTATTTTCATAATTGATTTGACTATTTTCATTTTTTTTCTTCTTATGTTGTAAAATAATAAATGAGAATAATTTTCTCTGTTCGTAAAGAAAATGGCTCGCCGTCAAGATCGTAGAGTAATTAAAATTGAGGCAGCCTATGGATCAGATCGGCAAACATTTACAGTTAAACGTAACTATGATTTACGTGTACGTGATGTGCAAGAAGATGCAGCTGTAACATTTCGAATACCTGTTGATCAACTCATTCTCTATTGGAAGGTATCTTTAGATTTTTTTAACATTATGTCAACTAATACAATTGATAATATAGGGTCGAAATATTTGTGAAACACCCAATGAACTTTTGGAAATTCTCGGTATTGAAAATAATCATACTATGCGTGTTTGTCGAGCAGATGATGCTGCACAACAAATTAGACAACGTGAACTTCGTGCATATGGTCCAGTTGATCAAAACTATTCATTATCAAATGATGTGTATAGACAACAACAACCTTATTACCCTCAACAACAACAACCTAATTATCCTCAATATCAACAACCCGCTTATTCAAATTATCCAACAATGTATGATCAACAACCACAACAGATGACTAGTCCACGGTAAAGTTCAATTGATTTTTTAAAATTCTTTTTGTGCATCATGTATTATAAATATAAAAGTTGTCTCAACACGACGTTTTCATTTCTAAACAGAAGAAAAATGACTATCAATGTCTTTATATTTATTAAAAACAGTTCGAATTGTGATTATACCTGTACTAATAACAATTATAAACATCATAATTGTTGTCATCATCAGTCGTAAGTTTTTCATTGTTCTTTTCTATTGAACAAAATTAATCATCATCATTCATGTCTAATTCCTTCCTATGATCCATTGCTTTAGGCATTTTCATTTCCTTTTATAAAAACGAATAAATAAATATCAATCCTTATCTCTAACCTGCTAAATGCACCATCGACTAATACAATCGTTTTTTAGTACTAACTATTATCAACAATTGACTAGTCCAACTATACCGGGTCCTGCTGTTGCCAACTATGTCGTCAATTTACAGATTGGTTTCGGTGATCGTGTCGAAGGTCTTGTTGTTGGTCGGCCACATCCAATAACAGTTTATGATTTACAAGTTGAATTACAACAACATTTTAATGTGCCAGTTCTTGAACAAATTGTTTCATATAATGGAATTTCATTAACTCAATTTCCACCCGATATTTCACTTGAAGCAGTTGGTGTTGTTAATAATTCATTCGTCTCACTTTGGTATAAGAATTATGCCTATCAAAATCAACCACCATCGAATGATTACTATTCTCCAAGACAACAAGCACCATTGATGTATGTCAACGATGGATCTCAAACAGCTCGTAGTAATGATATGTCACCAAGGTAAGCGAAAACAGAAAATACGTGAGAAATGTGTGTGTGAGAATGTTGAACCATAATCAAAGATGCTAGTTGTTGGCTCTCGTGATTTCAAAGGCGAATGGACAACAACATGAACGGTGACTCGATGCAACATATTGGCAATTCTGAAGTACTAAAAATTGAAGTGTTTCACGGTATGATTTAAAAGAAAACGCAACATAATAGGTTCTCGCTTCCGTTTGACTATTTTACACTTTATATATTCGAAGGTTCTGATCGACATGTACTTATTCTACGTAGTACAAGTAATCTACGCATTATGGATTTAATGGAAGAACTACAACGTATAACAACTGTTCCGGTTAATGGTCAAAAACTCTACTATCGTGGACAAGAATTACAATTAATAAGAGATCGTACATTACGTGAAGTGGGCATCGATAATAATGCTCAAGTGAGATTAATTGGTGATCCAATAAAACCACGATACGAAGCTTTGATTTCAGGAAATCGTGTTAATTGAAAAAGAAAAAATACGAATCATTTTCAAACCATTTAGAACATATCGTATTGCCTCATTTTTATATTTTCAGTTTTTTTTTCTTCTTCTAATCAGTTATTCACGTATGTGCGCGCGCACGCGCATCCTCTCTCCGTCCATTCACGTCCTGAAGAAAAGATTTTTGTAAATAAAAATATATTCAGACAAAAACGACAATCGAATTGATTCTTTTTTTTTTTGTTTATTTCTTTTTCCAACGAGAAGTCGAACACATTGATTGTTGATCATTCCGAGAGAGAATAAAATGATTTCTTATTTCCAAGGATAATCAAATATGCTGTATTAAGACGAATTCTCGTCCATCAGTGACCAGAATTTTTCCGGTATCAAATTCTCTAATTCGATCAAGAAACTTTCGTTAAACAGTTAAGATAATGTCTAATTAATCTGATGTTCTATTGCATTTATTTAGCGAGCTATCGTTCAACCATGAATGTGAGAATAGATTTGAGATACAATTCTTGCTTCTCGGCAACATTCTAAAGTAGTTCTTTGCTTCGAATTTTCTTTCTCGACTAGTCTTTAGGGTTTTGATCAAACACTTGTACTTTTGTCGTTGACAGAAAGTTTCTCGCGTCGCGAAAAATTTCATCTTCATTCGTGTAACTTCGATTTTAACTATTTTTATGATAGCTTGGAATACTAGTCTATTTACCGAGTGATAATTTAGAATTTCTATTGATTATCATGATTGTGAATATTTCTCTGTAGAATATTGATTAAGATGTTAATCAACTAAATTCGTCGTAAGTCAGTATATGAGTGTGTGATCAAACATCGAAACAAACAAGAAATTGCAGTAGTGAGAATCATACTACGCGGAATTGAATCTATTTTGAGAATACTTGTAGATCAATGTGCAAGATTTAAACTGTCATCAATTGTTATTAATCAAAAGTTTTCATAGAATTTATTTTCGTTGATTTTATTTGTTGTTTTATATTTAAAAAAAAAGATTTGACAACATCTTTTAATTTGCAGAACGATTTCTCAGTGTACAGAATGATATCAATATCGTCCGTCTCGGCAATCTGTAACAACAAAAGAAAATGTCTACTACGTATTATCTAACCGTATGACATGTAGTGAGGGTGAGACATCTGTTCGTCTCGAGCATTGATTTCTTTAACAGCAAGTGCTTGAAAAAAACTGATTAGGCAATTAAAATATCACATACACAATCGCTCGTATTTAATCATAGATATCGACTGTGTTATGTTTTGAAGAACACACAGAAGCAAAAACCTGGTAAAACATTGAGTTGTTTATTTAAAAAAGAAAATTGTCTTTCAATATTGAAATTCGAAGAACATTCTTCAAGAATTAAACGTCAGGGACTGGTTTCACTGTTGTATATGCAAGAGGTGGTAAACCATATTTAGCCAGGAGATTGAATTTAGTTGATCGTGGAGAAACGAGAGCAGCGGCATTCGGACTCATGAAATTGTAATGCTGCTCGCCTGGTACCTTCGAGAAATTCACTTGGCATGTTCAGTTTAGAAATGTATGTTGAATTTTACATACTTGAGAAGGATAATTCGTCTGACTGGAATTGATAGTTGAAGTGGATTGTGTGCGTGTCAGACGAGAACCATACTCTTGATTTGACGTTCGATATGGTGAAAAAGTGGCATAAGCATCAATCCAACCTACAAAGATGACAACATAGGAAGAGTCCATTTTATTCGATAGAGATCAAGTGAGATTCAATTCACTTCCGTCGATTCTTCGACTTTGATTTTGCACAAATTCCTGTGTTTTGATGATCGTTCGTGGATTTCTGATTCCATATGGTTCCCACACCATTCTCTGATTTTGTGTGGGTTCTTGACGCCATTCATTACGACTGCGACTATTTGGTTGGATTCTATTGTACATTGGTACATTCCTATTCATATTGTAGTTAGAACGATAGGAATCCATTCAAATAGAGTATCTACAACTAAGACATGGTAGATGATGTATCATGAAGTACGTTAAGTTAATTCATTTATAAGTTTTTTTTTGAATCGATCTACAACAAGATCACTGCTATCATCTCTATATACTTATAGTGAAAACATTCCGAGATTATTTCAGAATGTTAACAGCTACATTTCGTCTTTCTCCGATGATAGAAAATAACCTGCTTTCATGTATAATTCTATTCGAGTTTTCTTATACTCTAATGCTAGTGGTCATGATAGTTGATTGAAAATTATCTACCGTCATATGTAGTTATTGAGTAAGACAGAATTGAAATATATTCAAGCGCTTCTTACAACTGATTATTTTAAATAAATCTTTCGTATACTTAACAAGTTTTGAATGTCTTTAGATTAGTGTTAAAACTTCAAATCAAACAAATATTACCAAGTAGAACTAAATTCTATTTGTCTACAATTAATTCACTTATCTTTTGAACTTGTATGAACCATTATTATCGTCTATTGAGGCAACGAGCATACAGTAGTGCGTAGACAGGAAGACTCTTGAATCTGATATCAGATAGTCAAGCAACTGATGGAAAGTAAATATCTGCTGCATGATAATAAGTGTCTCAATGAAATGTCGCTGTTCCTAAACCACAAAACTAAAAATTAAAGTTACGTTTACACTAATCTAAAAATAAAGAATTAATTCAATCCAAAATAAATATATGTACTGCTAGTAATGATTAACTAATCCGACAATAATCTAGAAAGGAAAGAAATTTAAATACAAACCGAACGAAAATATCTCGAATGTAAGAAAACTCCTAAAAAAAATGAAAGTATTCGTCATGAACATGATCACGAATGTATTCTACTGTGTTGACGCGAGTAGAAATAGTGAAATCATTTTTATCAAAAACGTCACTTCGAAATAACTGAAATACAATATTTTGTAACTTACGTATTATTCGTTTTTTGTTTCATTCAGCAAAATAGAATCCGAAGTTAATTAATTCCAGACATACAAGATAATCATGACTAATTGTTCATTATTCTACATAAACCTATGCTTCTGATGTGTGAGCATCAAATTTGACTCTTGAGAATAAAAATCGTGACAAAAAGTGAGACTCTGTAAATTTTCCATGTGTAACGGAAGACATTTGCGAAACACATACTGAATGAAAAAAAAAATTCAGATCGAAAACTAAGAACTTTCGATTGAAGAAGTTGATTAACCATGTTATTCTAATTGTTGATGCTTCGATGTCAACATATCACTTAAATAGTTAATTTTGTACAAAAGAAAAACAATCTTACACGACTTATATTTATACATGAGCGGCATCAATGCAAGAGCTCAATATTAACGAAGAGATAAACTACTAGAGTTGCTACCTCGTTGTGAAGAATAGATCGTTCTTTCAGAGACAACTACGGGTGTGGCGCACAATAATTCATCATTGTCAAGGACTTAAGGAGCCGTGATGGAATCAAAAATGGTAGACTAATACTTTTTCTTCGATTTCATTCTCGACAGTAACTTTTGTCACTTGTTTTGAATTATACAAATACGTGAATGTTTACATCGAGGTCGCTTTTTTATTTTTCATCATTGCTCTATCTAATAAATTTTTCACATCGAATCACTACTGTTTTTGCAAAGTTATAGAAGCAATAGTGTTTGTCAATGTTTGAATTCCATTTAGGTTACAATCGTTAATGATTACTTTTTGTTTGTTTGTTTGTTTTTTTGTCTTCCTTAATGCTCACAAGTTCTTCTTTTTGTTAAATGTAACAATGGATTGATTGACTGTTCGCTATAGCATTCAGACATTAATGAAAGTTTGTTAGATGTTTGTAACGATGACTATACAAAATACCGACCGTGTTTTTTCTCCTCTCATTTTTCATTATTGCTTTCTTTATTTATGAAACGTCTCTATCGTACGGCATCATGCCTATGACTTAGATCAGTTTTGATGATGGGATACGTTGGCGTCTATAATTATCATTTATTTCTTTCGAAAATAATATCTTGTTAAAGTCTTCGTGACAATAAGGAAATCAATGTTGGGTGAGGCCAATGAAATTTGCTTATAAATGAATATAGAAGAATTCGTCTTGTTCGATAGAGTTCATTGATATTAGCAGTATAAGGCCTAACCTATAATGCACAAGTCATTGCCGAGATCTTAATTCATAGTTCAGAAACATCGTAGAATTCCTATTTTTGTGTACTCAAAACGTGAGTACACTCTAGAATCGGTCAGTGTGTCCGACCGTTAACACGATAACTCTTTACAAATACATTCGATTGAGCTGAAATTTTGTTCACAGAATTGTCTCATGAATATCTCGGTCGAGTTCGAAGATGAGAAGGATTCGTCAAGAAATGGGTGAGTTATCGAAAAAATTGTCATTTCTCACCAAACAATCCCCCAGGGGGGTTCAGGGATTTTTTCAAAAAAAACCTTTTTTTCTCAGAATTATCCACTATGTATATAAATCGACTCAATCTTTAGCGTTGTTTTCGAATCTGGTATTAGTTTTGAACCAAATCGCAGCTTTCTAACAATACATCACCTGAAAAAGCACAAAAACTACATCCAGAAACCAAATGCCTAGATATGTCTGAGATGGCCAGTAGTGTTGGAGTTTCCCAGGATCCTTCTTCCGTACACACATTCTAGAATAACTGATTTCTCTCATTCACATTTTGAAGTACACAGACATCTCGAACTTAAGTCCGAAGTTTTCACATTTGTTTTATTTCAAAAGAGCAATGTCTAAAGTACAAAACTTGTGACAGTTGTATCTTCCCGAACGTATCTGAGAAAGATGATAGATCAACCTCTCAAAATACTCTTGCAACAATTGTGTAACTTGAAAAGTGTGTATCTCTCAAATGTTTCGGGCTATATATTGGCAAATCTTTAATAAAAACGTATCGAGAAATCTATCGATGCAACTTTGTAAAAACTTTTGAATTCCTTCATCGAAAGTTTCTGGAAAAAAAAAAGTTCAGAAGAATGTGATGAACTACCACATTCTTGATAGTCATGGATGAATTCAGCCCGCTATGTATTCTTTATTTGAAATACGTAAGATCGTAGAGCCTTAGCAGAAAAAAATAATTCAATTATTATTTTTTTGCCATTGAAAACAGCTGGCTAATGAGAAAGATGAAAAACTTTTCTCTCTTTCTTAAAATAAAAGCAACATTTTCATATAAAAACTGAGTGCTGATTTAACTTGTTATACATCATTGAGAAGAGTATTCTTCATGTAATAAAAGTAATCATTCGACGTTCTCTTCTGAAACAAAAAAGTTAGATTACTTGTTGAAAAACTTGCAAAAAGACATTGCTCTTTTGAATTAGAATAGCCTGACATTCTATGACGTTCCTAAACTGAGAACTGTGGTTCGAGATTTCGGAAATTAATTTTCCATCGAAGTTTATGTTTTGAGAATAAACAAGCCAAGGTTCAAAATTGTCCATCTTCGTTCGAACATAGTCTAATATTCAATTACGTGATAAACATCTATTCGAATACTTTTCATCAAATTATCATCGAGTCACTTCAACTCTTTTAATCGGCTAGTATTAATGTCAATCTCTTTCTCACACAGTATCCTTTTATGTAAATGTGAAACTAGAAAACAAAAAGTTTAAAAATCACGGACATAATTTGACGAGAAACAGTGCCTGTAATCTACATGCGGTCATTAGAAGCAGTCGATCTTTACTTTAGTTGTTGCCATTTAATGAAACAAAACCGGAATGAATATGCAACATTTGCTTTAAATGGCATCAGAGTCGTGAGGGAAGAATTGTTAAAGTTTACTTATTGATTTAGAAAGAAAATCATATGAAGAAATGAACCATTAGACTACACAAATATCGTGTATAATTATCTCATATAGTCATAAAATAGTTTTAGATTGCATCGATATTTTTGTGTCAAAGCATAGTATTTAGTATTATAAAATCACATCTGCTTGTCATATTACTAATCAATATTTCAAACTTATGTGATGATTCCGAAAAAAAAGAAAGCTTTTCCATTATCAACATCATCGGCAAGCAAAAAAAGAGTGTATTCGTTTTTCTTTCTGTAACACAGTACATATGTATAAACACTATGAAAATGGTACAACTCAACACTAATATGAGATAACAATCTTCTATAATAGAGAACATGACCATTTGCCGATATTCGAAAGACGATGCAACGATGATTTGACTTTGTATAATTTCTTTCATATCCGTCAATAAAAATTCCATTTGCACAAAAATAACACACACTCAACGTTGTTCATACAGTCAATCATAAAAATATGACTGCCTTGCGTCTTTCCATTCTAATTATTACATCCGTTCATTTCTCTACTCACATTTACGGAGAGAAAACAATTTTTATAATTTGCTATCGGTTGATCAAATAATTTTTGTGGTCAATATTTCATAGTTAAGAGACGATTCTTTTATGAAAAATAAATGATTACAAAAATAATTCTCTTTGAAAAGTCGCTTTTTCTAAGCAAAAGAAAATCCTATTTTATGTCAATTATCACACAATCCTTGTTAACATTGTTATTATTCACTGAGGATGTGTGTGTGTGGTGGTAAGGGTACGAGTATTGGTCTTGATTGAAGTATGTCGGTGGTTTGTTTACGGATATCTACATCCACAATGTCATTTGATTTATTCATCGAATGTCAATGTTTATTATATCACCTGTAATAAAGACGATGCACTATCCAGTACAAGAATAAGTCAGGTTATTTCGCCGTTTTTTTTTGTATTATCTTTTTAGAGACGAGAGATTCCGTTTTACTAGATAGGACTTGACGGGTAATAAAAAAGGACTAAGCCATCAAAAATTGATTGGATATCGACGTCTGACAAGTGACGATTTTACGTTGTAATGAAACGTCACTGAGTGTTGACTGTATTCATGATTAGTGTTTTCAATTTGAATAAAAATAGTGAACTGCGTCTACGAAAAAAATCTCTACAATTGTTTTCATTATTCTGATACAAGCACGTAGACTAATTATTCTATTTTTGTTATTGATTTACGTACAGTCACTATCCAACGCATTCCATACACCCCATATATATTCAGTTGGAACTCGTTCGAATGCCATAAATAGGCAAAGGACTTAGTAGTATACTGCGTTTCTTTTTGCCGCATAAGCTGTACTATTGAAAAAGAGCCTTATGTGCACACATCAAATGAATTGATTGTGTCTTAAATTTCACTGATTAAGGTTTTTGCTGCAAGCTTTGGTACCATATTACTATCACAAGTATCAACTAGGCAATGTTTTCGTATGTGATACAAATTAGAAAAGACGAAATAAAATCTATTGAAAGAGGCACAATTACACCTGTGTATAAATACCAGTGAACTTACAACTAGAAATCAGTAGAAGAAGACGAGTGACACTAACAATCAGTTAATATTTACTACTAGATCGCAGAATTTCTTGGCATCATCCGACACATGAGTAATAACATGATGTCTCGTGCCGTTATATGTCTCTTGTTTGGAGTATCGATACTGGCGAATACTTTGCCAATGGATGATAAAATTGTGCGTGCTGTAACTGTCGATTCACTTGATATTGCTCCAGTATGGGCCGGACATCCGGTTGGATTTGCTTTGTTAACACATGCATCCCATCAATTCGTGGCATTTTACGATGCTGGACGTCAATTAACTGTTGCGCAACGTCAATTGAATGAGCGCAATTGGATATTGAATAAATTGCCAATTATTACTGGTTGGGATAGTCACAATTATATTACATTGGCAGTTGATGCTGATGGTCAATTACATTTGAGCGCCGATATGCATGTAGTACCACTGAAATACTATCGTACGAGACAATCATTGAATGCTTCGACGTTCGAACGTCTCGATCGTATGGTTGGCACTCAAGAAAATCGAATGACTTATCCAAGATTTCTTACTGGATCACAAAATGAATTGATTTTTAATTATCGTGATGGTGGCAGCGGTAATGGCAATGAAATCTACAATTCTTATGATATGACAACAAAAACATGGAGACGCTTGTTCGATCAACCATTGACCGACGGTGAAGGTCAACGTAATGCATATTTTGACGGGCCCATCAAAGGACCAGATGGCTATTTTCATGTTGCTTGGGTATGGCGTGACACACCCGATGCTTCCACTAATCACGATCTGTGCTATGCTCGCAGTAAAGACTTGAAGAAATGGGAGACTGGTGCAGGGAGCAAACCACTGATATTGCCTATTAAATTAAGAGATTGTGATATTGTTGATCCTGTACCAGTAAAAGGTGGCATGATTAATGGGAATGCGAAGCTTGGCTTCGATAATCAAGGTCGTGTAACGATCAGCTACCATAAAAATGATGCAAACAATTACACACAACCATGGACAGCTCGCCTGGAAAATGGTCAATGGAAGAGATATCAAATAACGGATTGGCCATGGCATTGGGACATTAGTAATACTGGCTCACTCGCCTTTCAGATACGCATTGGTTCACTAACAGATGAGGGTGATGGACGTCTAACACAAAGTTATAGTCACAGTCAATTCGGCGGTGGAACGTGGTTGATTGATCCACAAAATTTGAATGCCATCGCCAGAGCTTCTCGTCAGGGTACACCCTCAGAACTATACAGAATCGAAGGCACGTTTCCCGGATTAAAGGTTAACCTGGCTAACGAATTAAATCAAAATAATCAATCCAATACTCGCTACATGTTGCGCTGGGAAACTCTGCAGAGCAATCGCGATTTACCTCGTCCTCCTCCGCATCCATCGCCTTCGATGCTACGTATTTACACTGTCAGAACTGTAATCGAATACACATTGACGGGAGGTGGTATGATCGGCTAATCGAATGTGCAGATGAAAACATTTATTCACTGCTTCATTTTCTTTCTGAATGAATTTCGAAAATGACTCCATTTTTTGAATAAAAATAATTCAAATAACAACATGTTTGTTAAACATTTTTAATTGACAGATGAAAACTTAGTTTGAGAAGAGGTGATAAAAAGTGACGGTGCAGATATCCGGGAAAAATTACCGATATACTTCAGTCAAAAGCAATCCTCTTATTGTTTTGTTTTTTCTTCTGTTCTACTACTTATTTGTCTTTGATGATCACCTTTCTACTTACACTATTGTATTTGTATCTGTATCTTTACTTACCTTGCATTTTTTTTTAATTTTCTCTTCTTACTATAAATAACTCATATATTGTTAGTGTGATAAAGTCACATTTATTTCTACGTATTAAACGAAGACAAATTTGTAAGAGAAAAATTTAGTGAGACAAACCACATTGCCTATCTAAATCATATTTAATTAGTATGAGTATTATGAATGATATTAGTAACGATTTGTGAGTAGTTTTTACTGCAAAGTATTCTAAGCGATTTTGAAGCCAAAGTTAAAGTCTTGCATAAGAAAAATACGATTTCTGATAGGTGTTTTTCCTTCAATCGATATCTTCATCGTACAAAATCTCAGATTTTTTCATGTCATTCTCGCATAGTTACTCGTTTAGCGAAAAAGGACATCCTAGTAGTTAATCATACTTCAATAGCGGAAGTTGAAAAACAGAACGAAACAAAAAAAAACAACGTTTCATCAGCCTGCCATGTTTTTCTAAAGTTTTATTTGACACTTTTTGTTTTTTGTCAAACTTTACACACAAGCGCACCTTATGGTTCTTTATTTGCAGTGAAAGATTATGACTTCTCCATCATCATTTTCGAATACAGACGAACATTCAATATCAGCAACGCTTTCTCAACTTGTTGTCGATTCCGAGCAGGTAAAATTAATCATTAATCATGTGAAAGTAATAGTTAATTGAAAATATTATTCTAATTGAAAAGGAACTGGAAAATATTTCGAATAATCCAACTGTAATGGAGCATTCCAATCATGGTCGGTCGCTTTTGATTTCAATCTATCATTCAAATAAATAACAATTCACATTTACAGATATGGCTGATGACTGTTCTCATGAGCTGGAATCACAATCGAGCATCTGTAGCCCTGCTGAACAGACAACGGATGATGATTTCAAGACATCCATATCAGCTGAAGACCCAATAAGTACGTTGATGAAATCTGAGAATCATTCGTTCATTTTTTTAACTTAGAACTTTCTAGCTAGTCTTGTTAATCAAGGGCGTACAACTGAGAAGAAAATACTTGAATTGAAAGAATATGACGGTGCATCCAGTACTAATCTAGCCGAACGGATTGCTTGCCCCTCTACTAATAGATGTATCTCAGAAATAAATGAATCGTTAGCTTCGGGCAATGCTGAACCTCTCAGTGCAACACCAAAACGTAAGAAAACTATCTTATCTACATTGCAATAATTTTCACTATTCTATTACAGCCAATGTTAAATCTCAAACGAATGATGAAAGTGAAACAACTTGCCAAAAACAATCACCAAATCGAAAACATATTATGATAAGTTACAATCACGATACAGCATCTGTCGTGTGTCAGAAAATCTATGAATCTCTCAGAGTAAATGTCTAAGCATTCTAGAAAAAGAAATCTAAATGCTCATGTTCATAAATAGGCTAGAAACTATAATGTATGGTTTGACGAAGTCCATTTACATGGTAGTGTCCTTGATGCGATGGCTGAAGCCGTGGAAAATTCTTATGTTCTTCTTTTGTGTATGAATACTAGATACGCCTCCAGTGCCTTTTGTAGAATGGGTGAGTTTTTGTTTTTTCGTAACTATGAACATATGACGTATTTCAAAAGAGGCTGGCTATGCCATACAATGGCGCATTCCTGTAATTCCATGCATGATGGAAGAGAACTTCTGTCCACGTGGCGGTCTTGGTATCATTANAAATGTGATCTAAAACATATTGAATTTTTTTACGAAGATCAATTCGATCAATCTTTCGAAAAATTACTCGGAGAAATCAATAACATTGAAAGACGACTCGGTATGAGGACAGGTAAATGAGTCGTATTCTTTCTTGTTCCATTTCTTTCACATTATTGAAAAAAAGGTGATATACCAATAACACAAGCAACAACCGAATCGGTCAACTCATCAACAACAATTCCTTTGTCGACTTCTAATTATTCGAACTTTCGTGATCGTTTTAACAGCATCATAAATGAACATTTGAAGTTGGTTGAAAAAATTGGCGTTCGTCGTGAGAATCTTGATGAAAAGAGTTTTCAGACAATTCTACATAGACTCATAAAGGAATTTTCTCCTGAAACTTTACAATCATTTGAAAATAATCAAATCGATGCCGTTGAAAATAGACAACAACAAAATGAAAGTGATCGTCTCATACAACATCTGATTCAAAATAATGAACAATTAGCTGAAACTGTTCGAAATCAACAAGAAAATTATGTTTATATTCAACAACATCTGCTTGATCAAGACGAACGATTGACAGCATTTATACGTTTTCAAGAACGACAAGAACACGATAATAGACGTTTTCTACAACGTCGTTTGGATGAAAATGAACAATTGATATCGATTGTTCGTAGTCAAAAAGAACAGCAACAAGATAATGATAATCTTCGACAACAAATGTTCAATCAAAATGAACAATTGTTACAGATTACTCGTCAACGACAAGAACAAGAACGAAATCATCAGATATCTGAACGACTTCTACAACATGTTGAACAATTAACAGAAATCTTGGTCGATCAACAAGAAAAAAATGCCCGAAATACGGAAGTTTTGCATCAAATAACTAATCGATCGTTGGAAAGAAAACTTGATCAGAATCTGAATCTACATGATAGGCAAGAAAGATTTGATAATCGTTTCAATATTAATCCCGATGTTCTCAACAAATTAGTTCAAACTATTGTACTCTTGTGGATTTTGATCATGATTTTCAGAAATAACTAAAGATTTTACTGATTCCTTTTTTTAAACTGTTGAGATCTCGTTGTAATATCGTCAATAAAAAAGAAGATTTTCATCAATAATAACTGTACGTATTTGTTTCAGTGAAGATTTCTTTTCATTGCTTTCGTAGTTTTCCAAATTTTAAAATAATAGATGTGAAAACCTCGGACTTAAATCAGAGAGTTATGTGTACAATTCAAAAAGTGAATGAGACAAATCAGTCATTCTAGAATGTGTGTACGGAAGAAGGATCTTGGTAAACCTTTTTGGGAAACTCCAAAACGTATCTAGGCAATTTTGTTTCTAGATGCAGTTTTTGTGCTTTTTCTGGCGATGTTTTGTTAGAAAGCTACGATTTGGTTCAAAACTAATACCAGATTCGAAATCAACGTTAAAGACTGAGTCGATTTATTTCGTTGTGGATATTTCTGAGAAAAAAATTTTTTTTTTGAAAAAATCCCCGTACCCCACCTCAGGGATTGTTTGGTCAATAGTGATAATTTTTTCGATAACTCAGCCATTTCTTGCCGGATCCTTCTCATCTTCGAACTCGACTGAGATATTGATGAGACAATTGTGTGCAGAAAGTTTCAGCTCAATCGAATATATTTGTAAAGAGTTATTGCGTAAACGGCCGGCCGGACACTGACTGATTCTAGAGTGTACTCACTTTTTGAGTACACAAAAACAGAAATCATCACAGAGATTTTTATTACCCAATGTTTTACTTGACTGATAGAAGTGATCTGAATGCTTGACAGTAGACAGCAACATCGTTTCGAATACATGTCAATTGGACGGTTTATTCTACTTGAAAATAAGTTCAATGGCTTCTCGAAGAGTTATATATCACTTGCTTAAGGCCTATTCAATTACTTTACTTATAGTCTTCATTAGTTTCAGGCATTGTTTCTTGTTTGTTCATGTCGTATTTTAGTACACTTCTTTAAAACTTTCTCTGATGATGAGTTCAATTTTCTTTTTACAAGATTTCACAGTGCTCTTAGAGAATTCATTAACCTATGCTAGATGATGTGAGAACATACTCAAGTTACCATTGAAAACAACGGACTTGACCACATCAATGTATACGTTATAATTATTGAATTAGCTTGAAAGTAATTTTTACTGTTGATGCTTTTAATCATGACGATTGATGAAAAGAAAGTTTTATTCTTAATACTCCGATCATGTTAATCATAGACTACTTCTGATTAGATGAACATCCTTTCATAACTACTCATCATACAATGGATAGAATAACTTAACACCCGCTCTATTATTAGTGTTCGTAATCATTACTGTTTCATGTTTATATATCAGATGTAAACTATCTCTGACAGTAGTGTTGTCAATCACGCCATTGACCATATGTTTTTCAATCTATGCATTTTGAAATCTAATGATTTCTATTTCAGTTCACTAAATGATTCTTTGAGTTATGAAACGACATCAATTTTAGCATCATACTAAGTATACTGATATAATTATGAGGCGAACAACAAACTTATTGATATGCTCACCATTACTACTAGAAGGCTTTTATTGAGGATAACATCTTGACATCGTTTGTGTTATCTCGATTAGACGCTGTTGTTTCAATAATTACCAAGAAATAGATCAGCCCTGTATATTCAGTACGGCGATTGAATAGACAATACATTTCCAAAGATAAGTTTGACCTTTGATGAGTTTGTGACTATTGTACCATGCACCATACACGTCTGAACTGACACACATAAATATGCGTTTCCCTTCAGTTCTAAATTACTCCATTGAACGAGCAACGTTACACACAATAGGAAGAATGCAAACGATTAAGCACCATAATGAACAAAGTAAGTACATACAAACTGATGATCTATCGCGTTACTATTTCATTATTCCTTATGTTTTCGATTAGACACGAGCAAGTAACAGATAAAAACATCAACATACATTTCTTATTTACAGCAAAGAACATATATCGTCCTTGTCTGATATAAGTCGTATCATATTAAGAGATCCGAAAAAAAAACTAAATTAACAAATGAGAATACATATATGCCATATATTATATGTCACGAAGAAACGATTCGTATGATTTGCATATGTAATCTCTAAACTAAAGTTTAAAAAATGAAGTATGCGAAAATATTCAATCGATGAACAGTCGATCATTTCATTATAATAATTTTATCGTTGAATGTTATTCTAGTGATGATTGATTACATTTCGTACTTTTGATAAAACAGATGTGTATTGATACATGATGATTACGTACATTGAGTTGAAAATTTTCTTTTTTATAATTGATAAAGAATTGAATAGCAGATGTATTTTAGGTTTCTCACTTAAAATTTGATATTTATACAGGATGTATGTATGCTTGGATTATTGCTTTTCTTTTTTTTCTTTTTACTCGATATATATATTATTACTATTTAACATAGGGGGCTTCATTCATTTGCCTTGATTGGTGCTTTGTTTCGACCTATCGATAGCGACGTGTCGGTCTATTTTTCTTTCCCTTCATGTTTTGATGATGTACATACATGCATTTCAACATTGTACGTTTGTCATCTTTTCTCTGTTACTTGTCGATTAAATAAAAACCAGTTTACCATTAGACTTCGATTTCATTCGACTATTGATTGAAGAAATTCGTTCAATTTTTTAAGCTGAACATTTTATTTGTCTATTCTTCATGGATCTAAAGACAATAATTATAGTGACTTGCATGATTTGAACATCTGGTACATGTTAAACATACGTAACATACTGATTTACTAACACTCGTTTAGCTATTGCGTTGATTGACCTTCTATCCTTCCATCTATGTTGTTGGTATATTTTCATCAATTGTCACTAGTACTAATTTCTTTGGTAATGAATTGTACATAGAAGTGTGATAGATTCATAAATCAATGAGCGTTAATATGTGTGAATTCATATTAATATATAAGATAGATATCTATCGTCAATTCACAGTAGAATGATTTCATTCCCATCTTTCATTCAGTCAATATAGTACAGTGGTCGGTCTTCTTTCATTTTGCTTTTCGTTTCTTTTCTCGTTCAATTTAATGTGCACGTTCGCCCTTCATCTAAGTTCCCTTCCCACTTGATTATTGCATTAGTTAACATTTTGGAGATGAGATTGTGAGTGTGAGAGAAGCATAGTACATACACATATAGAAAGAGGAAGAAGAAAAAATGTTCTTATGTAATCCGTTCCTACTGACAAATTGTCTAATGTTCGTTTATGCTTGTTCAACGTATATATCTCATCTTTTCTTCTGCTTCATCGCACGCTTGAACTTGAACACTCATTATTCTTCGCTCTGACTATGAAAAAAATACACATATTTCATTTTCAAGGGTTTCACATCTACTGCATGTTATTATTCATAGGCATAAGAATTTTTTTTTTCTTTCCACGAAAGAAAAAAAAAAGAGTTTCTATACGGTGAGAAATCAGTCAGCATGTGTTGATTTCCTAATGATATGTGTGAATATACAAAACACATATAAGGATATAAATAGAGACGATTCATTTACATAAATGTCACAGACAGAAGATGTCTTCTTCTTCTTCTTCTTTTTTTTCATTTCCTTTTTCTAGACGATTAATTATTTGACTATTGGACGGCATCTCACGGAAGCCAACGAAAGGAATGGCACAGTCGTTGATACTACTTAGTATCTTCAATGGTAAGTTGAGATTATGATTTCCTTAGTTCAGAAAAGGACATAAGTGGACACTAACAACATAAGAGTCTCTTAATTTTCATATTGCTCGTTCGATTGTTGTATCAAGTTATTGTGGCAAAAAAGAAAAAGATCGATAGAGTAAACATATTACATGAAGATAATACCTACTTCTCACAAGTAACTCTTCATTGAATATATAACAAAAATTTGTCTTATGTTTCACAATTATCTTATCATCCTAGAGAAACTAAGAACAGAACAACACGTGTAATTTTCTCACGATTCTAATTGTCACTTGAAAACTCTAATAGAATCTTGAATTAAAATGTATATGACATTGTATCATAAATTAATACATGAATATATATGTAAGTGAGTCTCTTCGAATTGAACTCATCAATACTAATTGATATACAGTCTATTTTCATAGGGCTTCAATAGAATTCTTACAAAATAAGAATAAAGAATAGATTCAGTTTATGAATAAAAAAAAGATTTTTTTTTTATTCATATGTTTGAAATTCATTTTCCTACTCTCCTAATGATTAAATTCATCGTATATTCGTATGTTAAAACACGTATTTACAATAGTCAAATATGTCTTCGATACATAGTTTCCTTTATTCATATCATAATGTACACAATATATGTGTTATAGAAAGCAGTAAATGTCATCATCAGCTTCTTCGTCGTTTCGTGTGGTTTCATCATGATATTAGACTGTTATAAACATTTATTTAATTGCTTACGAGTACACAATGATTTCTTTCGACGAATTCCTGATACGTAGAATTGGTTTTTTCTTCTAAATGTAAATATCAATTAGTGTACAATATCCTATGTTCAATCTCGACTGTCATTCAACTAGATCAATACGATAATATGATTGACAACTTCAATAGAATTCATTCGATTGTTTTTAAAAAGTTGTAACTAGTAGAAGAAGTATCTACTCAACATTGATGAGACACACCTAAGAAAGGCAATGAAGAACTTTAATAACTTCCTTTTAAATATAAATACATCAATTTTCTTAGAAACATACAAGTCAACTTCGTCTAATATGACAGAATTAAAAAATAACATGCCGTTTTATTCTATTCTAGTTTGTCTTCTATTCGTTTTTATCGATGAAACAATTTCAACTCATGATAGTCCTATTGTGCAATTATCAGTTCATCCGACATATGGATTTTTACCTGAAAATATCGAAGTTCGTTGTCAAATAACAGAACCATCAAAATATCACAATACGTATTTATTCGTGAAAACAGATTATGTGATACCATCGGGTATTATTCTTATGGTTGATAATACTGTTAATCGATGTCGAACAAATAAAGACAAGTATATCGATGTTGAAGTTTGTAATTCATCATTGATACTTTTGCATATCAATCACACACTACTGAATGATGATATTCAGAAAATAGACTACGTATGTAGTCAAGGTGAAGTAACTGCAATAAGTTCATTTCGAATATTAAGTAAGAATATAACGGAGAATGTTTTGTCAAACAACATAATGTAAAATACATGACATTACTTTTCTTTTTGTTGTTATCCTATTTAGAAGATCAAACAGCACGTTTCTATGATGCAAATTATGACAATTCATCATCAACCTTGATGCACACACCTTTTCTACTACTATTTGCTTTCATAATTACAAGAATAATGACGATTGAAGAACCACGATGATTGTTGTAGAAATAAAATATTTATTAGAAAAATACGATTTTATGTGTATGTGTGTGTGGCGGCCTGTGATATGAAAAGGGTTTTTATTCTTATTTTGAACATTACAAATTTACATGTTACAAATGACAGTATTTTTTTTTTGTGTTTGTTTGTTTCTAATGAATTTGATATTCTTTCTTGTATATTTATCTGGAAAGAAGTTGAATAGTTATTTTATTCCAAAATGTTCGTTTGTAAAATCAAAATAACCTTGTTAAATATGTATGTACTTTAGACCATACTTGAGAATGAATGACTACTTAAGCGTATCGTTTTGTCTGCCTATTTTTGTTTCTGCCGGTTCATTGTTTTCTCTTTCGCTCGTTTTTTTCCTTAATGATGCAAGTGAATGATTCATTAATACGTATTTAAACTTTTTCTTTGTTCTGTTTTTTTTTTGTTTGAAATACACATGTTCTTCTTTTTTTGAACAATCATTAATGTGGCGTAACAAAAAAAAAGAAATAGTTGTCGTAACATTTCTTTTCTTTTTTTTTATGATTTAATCATGTTCATTTCATTTGGATAGTAATGATCGTATCTGTATTAAATTTCTCATCGAATTTTGAATAAGCCATGCAGAAAATAGGATGTCATTGTTTCAGATAACATTGAGAAGAACAATTATAGAGCTTTCACTAGTTTTCAGATTGATGTTCGTTCGTCTCTTTAGAAGTCTGTAATACAAAAACGTTTTCAATCAATTCCATCTATAGTAGAAGTTTATCAATAATTGATGTATCGTGTTTGTTTTATTATCTATCTATCATATTAGTTGAATGAATGATTTCAAGTTGAGTTTTCAGTATTGAGATTACTTCTACATAGACGAGACGTTTCATCAGTTGAATACTATGAATTTTGTCATCAATATTATTTTTCTTATATCGCATCGATTTAGATTAAGTCAAACTATAAGAAAATTTTGTTGACAAATATGAATATCGGTGAACACTTCTAGGGTTGGTTATGTTCGTGTTCGTAGGTAATCATAAAATGATGATGAGTCATTAAATTAAACAAGAATTTAGAAAACATATTATGTATAATTTCATCTTATTTGACATGATACGGATATTAACAAACATGTATTAGCAAAGTGAGAAGAACAAAAGTAAGACATTCTACAATCGAATTATTTCGTTTTATTATCTGAATAAATCGACAATGCATTGATCTTATCATAATCGTTTTTCTTTTCCTGTAAAATTTTCAGAATATGATGAATTACCTTGGATAGTTTGGATAATATCAAACAATCTAAATTGAAAGTAGTTGTTGTCTCGTGTCAGAAGATTATATTACATTCAGTCGTGTATCGTAGTTGTTCGAATTCGAATCACAAGTAGAATTGACATCGATTTTGACTTTTTATGATTACAAGACGAACTCTAGATATAGGCTAATCATTGTTTGATTGGTTGTCAAGGTAATCGAGTGAGTAGTTTATATCTACTCTCGTACGTCTGAATTTGGCGTCACAATTTAGAATATTCTTGATGATCACGCCTGGTCGTTTGGAATAACATTAAAAAAGATTTACTGAAAACTAAAATTCAATGACAATCATTCAAAGTAAAAGAGTGCATATCGTGTCTCATTCCATTGTTATCGTAGAATGATAACTAGACACGTAGCTCCTATTATGTATGTAGAAAAATTCTTCTATAATATAGAGTTAATATTATATTTGTTTCATTTCATGTTATTGATACGTATACGATCATGGAAGTTTCAAGGTCAGTTTACTTTTTCATATGATTATTTTGATTCTTGTAATAAACCAGTCTCTATTTGCCTATCAAAAGACATATAATACATCACTATGAACATTATCGCATCAAGGATTTTTGTCTGATTTATTTGAAAATCGATTGTAGTAAGGAGATGTTGACATAAAATTGTGAAGATTATATAATCGAAAAAAAAAACGCCTATATTGAATTGTGTATTTGTTGATGTTTAACAGTGCTTGAAGAACAAACAACTCTGCCAGCAATAGGATAGAAAATTACGTATGCTTATTTTAATCACATACTTGATGATAAGAGTGCGATGAACTGTTTCATCTTGTGTGTTAAATTCGTTATGTTTCTAAGTGAACAGTGAATCTTTTCTGGTATGAACAGAATCGTGACTCATCTATTACGAGGTTTCGAATAATTACAATCGCTTTTCGGTTGGACCAGGTGATTTTTTTTTTCTTGCTGCGACAGTAAACTTTTAAATCAAATTTTTTGAACGAAAAATAAATCAACACTTGTTAGCACGAATTGTTCTTTACAAACACGATAAGATGTCACACGAAACATGATTACTTCTAACTGATCATGTCAATTGTTTGAACTAACATTAGTCGTTAGCTACAATAAAATTTATTGTCAATGAAATTATTAATATGATATATTGTTCATCTGATAAGTTCAATCGATGAGTTTCTTAAGAAAACAAACAGATGAACGGTTCGATTCAATCAATGCCGCATAAACACATAATCGTTCATAACGATACAGAAGAACTTGGCTCAAGATCTACCAAAGTAGGACAGTCAATTTTTATGCAGTAGTGGTCAAAATTTTACTAAATTCAAATACTTAATCTTATCAAGTTCATTTTTGCATAAAGCAATTCCATAGACAATTTTGAGATCAATTGACAATGCAGATCTATCTATATAAATTGATACATATCCAACAGATTATTACATGATAAAAGAGAACAATAATCATTTCATGTAAGCATATTTTCATATCAACCGTAAAGTTGTCATCTTTATATACAATTTGAAATTGATGAACGTAATTGCTGCTGTTAAGAGATACAACTCTCTAACGTTGCTTCATCTTGAGACAAGATATGTATTATTTGTGATGTAATGAATTATCGATTCTCGCTGAGACACTTTGTATATTGTGTGTGACGCTTGATCGAGCACTGACCCGTCGTCTTTTTCGTTCTATCATCGATTACGTACACTAGGGTGTGCTCTCTGGTGAACACTTTATCCAAAGACGACATAGTGAGAGAAAAAAAAAGATACACGCCGTGACATGAACTAATCAAATAAAAGCCTATTAACTGAACAGACGCTTATGCTTCGATTCTCTTGATTCACTAATATTGTTCGTGCTGTGAAAGTAATGCAGGATTCTACTGACTATTCGATAACTACAATTGCGACATTGTTATGCAATAGTTCTGATGTTCATCAATCATCATTAGTCAGTTCGAACGTTTCATGGACCAATGAAACAATCGTTCTAACAACACTGCCCGATGCAGCTCCACCACTATGGGCAGGTTTCATTGGATGTCTCGTTGCATCGATCTTTTTCGGTTCGAATTTTGTTCCTGTAAAACAGTATTCTACCGGAGATGGTTTCTTCTTTCAATTCGTCTACTGTGTTGCAGTTTGGTTTGTAGGTCTTTTACTCGATATTTTCTTGGGTAATCAACGTTTCTATCCACTCGTACTGATTGGAGGTAAGTCGATTCGATTGATTGCCTCGATTAGAAAACGGGAAAATTCTAATTATATGTTCAGTATATACGTTGTAGTGAGCAACCGTTCTTCAAAGAGTCTCAAACGATGATACGGTAACAGTAGACTGTCTAAATAAGAAAACGCTATTAAAATTCTTGTTCTAATCGAGTTCGAATCACTAGTTGCACATGTTTGATAAATCAACAGATCTGAGGTGAAACTTCTAATTGAAGAATGATTTTATAATCATTATCTATATCACTCCGAGGAAAATTTTGATATTTTCTTGTAACGTATACTAATTAAATCATAAATCCATTATGTTAAACGGATTCGAAGCACACAATCGGATATTTATCGCTATGTTGTGATTATTTTAGGCATACTCTGGGCAACCGGCAATCTTGTCTCTGTATTTTGTATAAAGACATGTGGCTTAACTGTCGGCCTTCTGATTTGGTGTACCACGTGTTTGATTATGGGCTGGGCAAGTGGTCGCTATGGTATATTTGGTATTACGGCACAAATTCCATCGACACCATTGAAACTATCTATGAACTATGCATCAGTTATATTGGCTTCTATGAGTGCTATCTTCTTTATTTTTATCAAATCCAACAATAATTCGTCGCATAAGTCAAGTCATAGTTATGAACCGAATACACAAGATACAATAGAATCGGCCAGAAAAATGGAAGTCGATGGAGAAACTGTTGACGTTAACACCGACACTGATTTTCCGTGTCTCAATCATCTCAGTGCACCGATTCAAAAGGCTCTAGGTTGTTCTCTTGCAGCATTGGCTGGTATCTTCTATGGTCTGATGTTTATACCCGATCAATACATTCGTGATCATCCCAATAAATTTCTCTACCAAGGAGAACCACCACCATCGAATGGTCTCTACTATATTCATTCTCAATATTCGGGAATTTTAGTTTCGTCCACTTTCTATTTTATTATCTATGCAATTGTGAAACGTAACAGACCGGCAATCAATCCGATCATTGCTATACCGGCTATGATCAGTGGATCGATGTGGGCCATCGCAAATATTGGTTTTATCGTTGCTATTAGTTCATTGAAAGGTGCAGTTGCCTATCCAATTGTGACTGTTCTACCTGGTGTTGTGACATCACTTTGGTCGTTATTCTGGTTTCGAGAAATCATTGGCAAGAGAAATTATATCTTCCTCGGTTGTGGAATGTTTCTTCGATGTCTTGCAGCTATTCTCAGCGGTCTTTCTGCATAAAACTTAATTGAAGATGATTCGAAACACTTTACATGCGTAGTTTTAATGTATTTTTAGTGCTTCTTTTGTTTTTCTGTTGGTATGAAAATCGACAGGCTAATGAAGATCGTTTTTTTCTTAATTTAGACGAATCATTGCAAAAAAGAATTCAACATGTTCAAAAACCGATAGAGGATTGGACATTTATTTGAAAACGAAACGTTTTTATCGTGAGTAAATTTCGGTTTATGAAAAAGATTGCGGTTAGTCATTATCGCTCTTTAAAATCACCAACAAATTCCATAACGAGATTATAGTCGTCTATAAACCAGAAGACCACAGATACAGAGACCAAATGTAATAAAAAACATATAGAGGAAAAGTCCAAACCAAAGACCATTAATCGATGATGCAAAATGATGACAAATCAATGTGTCTGTCTTGTGTATAGCTGATAATGGGAGAGGACAACTATCCACAGTTAACTCCAGAACTTGTTTGAGATATCTTTTGAACTAAAAAATAACAAAGAAAAAAAATATTCAAATTCATCTGTTTGGAATATTGTTCGAATACAAACATCACTAATAGTTTGATTAACTTCACCAGCCGACAAGGTTGGATTCATTGTAGATATGTCCTCAAATCTAGTTTTGATTCTTGTCAAATCCTTTTCGATTTCTTGTAATTTTTGTCGAATACCAATTGACAAAGGAACACCACTATTAGAAAACTGAGCAAGATGATCGAGATTCGATTGGATATTAATAGAATCGATGGCGATGATAAATTTCTCAAAGATTTTTTCATTGAGTCGATTCATCGCATGATACGTATCATTGTCCAAACGCATTAAATGATTTGTGAATAAATACTCAGTAAAATGTACATGGCTTCTACAATCGTCTACAATATTTGTCAATAGTGTTTGTGCATCTAGTCCATCAATAACAATATCATTTGAATTTGCTCCAAGTACTTGATCTAAATAATATTGAATAAAAATAAATCATTAAAATAAATGAATGCATATCTACCCATGAGAAAATTTACGAGAAATGATTGATCATCATGAGCTGTGCGACAAGCACCTTGAGCAACTAGATCGATACCATGAAAAATACCAGTGACAAGCACAATTAAAATCAATAAAATCATCATCGGAATAAAGAATATTCGCATACAACAAAGACATGTATTCGGTGAACATGGTGATGATTTCACTTTCGACAGGCTTTTTTCCACTTCTATTGATGATGGAGATGATGTTCTAAAAGTATCATAAAATTCAAGCTCATTGAATCGTATGGTAGACAAATAATGATTCTGTCATTGTGAACAAGGGTTTTCACAGTTTATTCATTGGAGAAGGTTAGAAAAAGTGTTATTCTTTTACAATCAGCTTATACCATTCTATTTTTATGACTATCATTAAAGATTATAGATGCTATTTTTGGTTGTAGAATCGAGAAAAAACTAGGTTTCAAAAGAATAATTGATTTTCTAAGTAATATTCGATATATACTACTTTCAGAAAACTGGAATTTGTCATAAGTAAGTAGATTTAAACTTATAAATTCTATGATAATACTACGAGCCTGTCGAATAACTCTTTCTTGTTCAATTCTTTCATCGTAGAAAGACAAGAATAATCGTGTACGGACATCATCTAACATACACAACTTCAAAACTTACGACAAATCTAGACAAATTTGTCTCCGACAAGGTTGAATTCAAACAAACAAAAGTAGATTGAATAAGATTTTCGGATACTTGAAATCAACATTAGCCGAAAGAGATCAAGTGTAAAAAGAGAAATCAACGAATAAACAATTTCTCTATAGACTTACCGATGTTTTCGGACAGTACCTCTACGATAACAAATTTGATTTATGATAATGAAAATATAAGCTGCTATTGGTATGAGACCAAGAATAATAATAGACACGATAAGAATTATTGCCGCAAGACGAACATATCGTTGAATTTGATTTTGTAAATGTTCACTTATTAACATCGCATTTTGCCACGGTGTTATTTGACTAAGAAAATCATTGCGAATCGTGTTGATGAATTTACTCATTTGTTGATGAACAAGATCCAATGCTTTGATGACTATATTGATGATTTCTGTATCATCACCATTTGCATAATCACACGGTTCTTCTAATGGCATTTTTAAATAATTGATCATTGCTATGTGATCATTTTTAATGGTTTGAAACATTGATATTACAATTGGAAATGAACTTGCTTCTGGCTTAATGAGTTCATCCAATTCATTGATATGCTGATCACTATCATTGACCGATTCACGAATTTCATCAAAAAAGTAATCCTCTCGAATTATGTCATCGAATACCTTGACGAACAACGATTGTGATGCTTTGATTATAATCGAATCAGCTACAAATAAAAGTCTTCTTCATTTCAAAATTCATTTTTTGAACGAGACACAAAACAATTATCTTTTGTTCATTTTGTATGAATTTTTTCACAGTAACATCTCGAAGACCTATGGCGTTCACGATTACAGAAAAAATATTGATTATTGAAACAAAATTTTCACCTCAAGCTATAAGTAGGGATGCACCAGTGACGGTGAATCACCGGTTCACCGGTCTAACGGTAACCGTTCCAACCGGGACCCGTCCAACCGGTAACCGGTCAAACCGATAAGCATTCTGCCGATAGCCGAGAAGCATCTCCAACATCCGGTAAAAGATGGTATTAGCCGATATAAACGGTATAAACAGGTTCATACCGGCTTATACCAGATGTTGGAGATTCTTATCGGCTATTGGCAGAATGCTTATCGGTTTGACCGGTTACCGGCTGGACGGGTCCCGGTGGAACGGGTCCCGGTCGGAACGGTTACCGATTGTAACGGTTACCGTCACCGGTGCATCGCTAGCTATAAGTCTGCTGGTGCAGTTCACTTAAAATCCCAACAGAATCTTTATAAAACAACTGCAATATCAACCTGAGATTATTCAAAATAGCAATCTACCATCGAAAGTAACTCGGGAAACGTCTATTCACTTTTGCATGAAAGATATTTTCAACTCTTCTTCCTTCAATCCCGAAAGAATTATGTCTCTATAATATTTCTACGGGAAAGGTGTTATCAATTAGAATAAGAACTGAAGACATGATTTCATAAAGTATCAACAATGATATTTACCTTCAGTTGAATATTGATCGAGTTTTTCAAGTTGATAAAGAAGATTTTCTAGATACAATGCAACTTCTTTCGGATAAATTTCTTGATTGAAATCTTTGATTGAATTGTCAAGAAACATTTTTGTTTTGCTAACTTGATAGCTAAAAAATATCATTTGACCAATTACAATACAACCAACGAGAAATATTAATGCAATACAGAAAAATTGTGCTGAACATTTTCCCATCTTCTTCCTTCTACGTCTCTTTGAATGAAAACAAAAACATTATCATCAAAAACAATGTTCAATATTTACCTTATGTTTTTTGCGTTGACAACAATTGCAACATGAAATACTACAAAATATAATTGAAAGTAAAACGAATAGAAACAAAGCTATGCTCGTATAGATAATAGTCGATGTAACGGGTTTTAATTTAACAATAGTCGACACATCCCATGATATGGTGTCGCTTGATGTGACTTGTTTTAAGAATGATCGAACATCCGATATGGAAAAAGTCG
>OENT01001407.1:20598-45096 GCA_900239685.1 Rotaria macrura | reverse complement strand
ATAAGCATATGTAAATATTCCGCTCTTGGCAATATTTCATCTTATTCGATGTTATCTAAAGTAATAACCATGTTTTACCAAGTAATGACACGCTTGCAGTAGTAAGATTCATAAATAGATCATCGTTGTGTAGAACACAACAGTAATCATTCATTAAGGAACATATCTTTAAAAAAAACTACCTACAGAAAATAATAAACAGATGTTTAAAATCGTGTTTTTTTATTCTATCTGATAATGGGTTAAATTTATTTCCAAACTATAAGCATAGCGTCCTTGTTGACGAGTACTTAAATAACAATAAACCGTCACATATTATATGTACAGTATATGAATACAACTTTGCAATGGTGAATCATGGTTCCAGTCTCTTAGGTTTTTGAATCTGTGGGTTATTACGATGATGTAGGAAGATTGTTTGTTGATACTTGTTAACAGAAAAAATCATACCGAACTTAGATTGTTCTTTTAATGAGAGTGTCAAAAACCGTAACTTACACGTTGTGCAATGATCAGGATAGAGGTTCTTGTAGTATTGAGGTTAGGAGAAAAACCGACGGTAACTTTCCAGCAGTAGAAAGTTGATATTAAGAATGTTACAAAACCATTGATCTTAAACTAGTTAATTATAAATTTGATTAGGTTAATATTCAAGGCTGCACGAACTTCCTTCAATTTCACTCACGGTTAGTTGAATGAGAAATTTAGTAGATTTGAATACTTCGAATGCATCTATCTTGCATTCATACGATTAAATTATTCAGATATGCTAGTGGTATCAAACTTGAATTCAATACAGTTAATAAGTTTTCGACTGACTCAGAAGTTTTAACTGTCAGTTATATCAAGACTATATTCTTTCATTCATTACCTGGCATCCGCGCCGAGACAGGAGCTTTTCTTGGTTACATTTAGTGAAGTCAGTTGAAACTTGAAAACTCAATTGAATTCAAGTTTTAGAAGTATTAAAATCTTAGATGTATATTCTACGAATTTGAATTTTTAGAATCAATGACTTAATATAAAATGTGATACAATCTAAGTTAACCATACTTAGCATTCGACGACAATCAACTAGAGGTGCACATTGAAAGATTTTCTCTATTTCGGTTCAATCCTACTCTAAAACAATTAACTTTGTCGAAGACTAGAAAAAGATCATACTCAACAATCTTCAATGCTTCTTAATCGATGTACGCGATACATGCAAACAGTTGGATTTATTCTTTTCCATGAAAAGTAGACATAGTTTGACTACGTAACAAGTGCTTTACACTAAATAGTAAAGTAAGGATTTACTCAGTTGAATATGATTAGCATCTTTTGTCATAAAAGTCTATTAACAGATTTTTTTTATTGTACTTGACCCATCTGCATGAGCTTCTTAGCAACGAAAGAACATTCAAGGAGAGATAATGATCTATGATTTAGTGTGTTTGAAAATTTATTTCATATGATGAAAGCATTTTTTTTCTTATAACCGTCAGTATTCATTTGTGTCGTGATCATTTTTCTGTGTGAAGATTTTATCCCTAAGATAGCAGTATTTTATAATAATTCAAAAATTTTTTTAAGTTAGTGCTACGAAGTAATTTCGTTATTAGAAAATGAGAATGAATCGTACATTAAATGTTTGTACATACAGAATGCTTGTAAATACTTCGTCTATCGTTGTCTACAAAATGACCATAAATAAATGGCTCTACCAGTAACATAGAAATTTTGAATGATTAAAAGAGTTACAAAAACCGGCGGTTAGCATTTCTGGAAAATATGTAATTTTTTCAATCCTCCGTCGGCATAAATTTCAAATATGTTCTGATAATATGAATATTGCTTCTCGGAATATAGCTTATGTTGGTATTTTTTATGCTGTTTTTGCAATATAAAGGCTGCAGCATAAATGTTTCTAATGAAATGAAAAGATACCAAGTGTTTAAGCATTATATTTCTTTGAAAGTTATTGCCATATAGTTCGAGCGACAAAGAAACTTCAGTTCATCAATAATAATTTATGTTACTTGTTCACTGATACAATTCTGAAATCATAAGTCCCTCAAATTTGACACATATCGAGTAGAGAAAATATTGTAGAGGAGGTTCCACTTGGTAAATCCCATCTAAGAGTGACATCTATCAAAACCGTGCGATATTTACATTGTTAGATTCAACTAATTAAAATATTTCATGTGAAAAAATCAAAATGTTTTTTAAGATGGATGAAATTAGTAATGCAGAGAGACAGATGTTAAAAATCATATAGGTATCGCGATAGTATTTTAAAACTCGCAGAATGTGCTGCCGATAAATTTGTGGACAACGAAGTACATCGTAATAAGGAAATGTAAGCGAATGAATGAATGAATTTCAGATGAATGGAAATGGTCCGAATGTGATTCTACTTTTCTTTTACCGTGACTATAAGTAGTTTTTCCTTTTCAAATAGATTAATATTCTAAGAAGTTATTGAACAATGCACTCTCCATACGAGGACAATGCTAATGCTCGAACGTTGTAAGTAATTTTTGTTTTGTTTTTAAATAAATTTGTCTTATTGTCACAGTTATCGTTCAATATCGTAGATATGTTGGCAATCTTGATCCATCTGTATCTGAAGAACTTTTAATGGCCCTGTTTACACAAATTGGTCCATGTAAAAATTGCAAAATTATTCATGAAGTATGTGTTGATCATGTAATCATTAATGGAATTGATGAATGAATTTTTTTTTCAGTCAAGTGGTGATCCATACGCATTTATTGAATTTACTGAACATCAAGCAGCAGCACATGCCTTACTTGCTATGAATAAACGGTTAGTTATGGGTAAAGAAATTAAAGTCAATTGGGCAACAACATCAGCAAACACGAATATGAAAGTTGATACAAGCAGTAAGTATTTGCATGATTAAAAATTAACAAACTACTCTTTATTGGATCTTTCATCAAGAACATCATCACATATTTGTCGGTGATATAGCACCAGAAATTGATCAGAATGCATTACATGAAGCTTTTGCACCGTTTGGAGAAATTTCGTAAGATAATAAATAACAATGTTTTGTATCGTCTACTCGCTCTGTTTCTATAGAGAAATTAAAATTGCTACATTTCCTGATACACAAAAGTCGAAAGGTACACTATATATATATATACATATCATATATAAAAGCACTAAATTAATCTTTTCATTATTCTCTTTCTTAGGTTACTGTTTTATTGCTTTTACCAATCAAAATGTAAGAGTAGAGAATTTCTGAAGGATCAAAAGTACAGTTTATTTTATTTTTAGGATGCTGAAACAGCTATTGCTAGTATGAATGGCCAATGGCTTGGTACACGAAAGATACGTACGAATTGGGCCACAAGAAAAGTACCAAGTAATGAAACTGCTAGTAACACACGATATCGAGGTATTTAAATAACATGCATTGAAAACATTAACATATTAGTATATGATCCTCTGAAAAAACTCGAAATTCTCTTTATCGAATTAAGTTTCTAATTCTATAGAATAATTCAGTGTGTGATATCTCAACATTGAAGCTTCTATAGATTTTTCGTCTAGTTAAAAAACACAATGTTACTTAACAGAGTAACATGTTAATTCAAACGTAATTTAAATCAAGTCGCAATTATAAGTATTATAATTTTGTTTTGTGCTTCAAAGATAAGTCAAGCTTGTTTTGTATTGATAATTATTGCTTATTGCTTCTCTCTTATTATATATATTTGAAAAAATTTAATATGTAAATATTGAAGTATCAAATTTTTTTTCTAACTATTACAGAATTGCAATGTTGATACATTTAAAAACGGAAAAAGAAAAGAAAAAGAACATTTTACTTCAAATCAATATGTTCGGATAAATCTCATTCTTGGAATACTATCTTTTGATCTTTATCAATTATAAATCTATATTTACTTACTGAAAACAATCGTATCGTACTTTGGATACAAAAAAAATAAAACATTAGTTTATTTATGTTGAATACACACTACATTATTCAAGAGGATACGTACCCGTGAGTTGTTGCTTTCTGCTTTACTTCGACGTCATTCAATTCGAAAAGACAAAAAAAAATTATTATTCTTTTTATAGTTGTTCTAACTTCATATTTCGGAGTAGAAGCAATACGTCAATCTAGATGCTCATAGACGATCACATCGTGCTGAAATAAAAGTGTACAATTATTATAAACACTAGTCGATGACTATTATTCTTTCAATAACTCGAAAATTTAAATGAAATATAATTTGATTCTCTCGAGTGTTTAAACTTGGGTTTCTTGGGTTGTTAAAATTAGAAGATTCGTTAATATTTCATTTCAAATAAACATAGAGTCAAAAAACATCTAGCATTAGTTATTTTTTCACAAACTTCTCCTAAAACTGATGTTCAAGTCGTCTCATATTTGATTTTACTTTTGCAACATTGCGCTATCAACCATGTTGACTAGCGGGGATACTGAACGAAATCGTCGCTAGGGAAGAACCATTGTTTTACAATAGATGTCTAACTTGTATTCGGATTGACTGAAGTTGAACGGATAGTACCTTGACAAGATCAACCAAAAAATATCGACGGATTAAATCTGTCCACAAATCTAATTAGGGAAACGTGCATCAGTATCCGATTGATAGATAGAAGCATGAAGCTTTTTAGTTGTACTCTTGTTGAATTCTCTAGTCGTTGTAATTCAAGAAGCATTGTAAAGAGATCCGCTATACTTATGTTCTGTTGAAAAAAAAAGACAAAAAACAACGATTGAAAAATTCTTAGTTTGCTATCTCTTAGCAAATCAATAATAGATATGTTTCAAATGAATGAAATAAAAACATTTCTTCTCATTTTGTGACTGTATTACGAAAAGTAATCGGAAAAAATGAAACGAAACTGTAAGTGCTTTTCTTAATGAAAATTTAAATTTAGAGTCAAATAATTCTCAATCTTCTCAAGAACTATCCACAGCTAAACTTGATTATAATGAAGTATGGAATCGAACGGGAGATACGAACTCAACTGTTTATTTCGGTGGATGTGCTGACATAAATGAAGATTTAGTTCGTTCCATCTTTTCATCATTTGGTCATCTACAAGAAATACGAATATTTAAAGAGAAAGGCTATGCATTTGTGCGGTAAGTTTCTTATTTATTTGTCTTCATAAAAATGGATTCAAATAATTGTTTTTCTCTTGGTACCAATAGATTCTCTTCGAAAGAAAGTGCTTGTCAAGCGATTTGCCATTTACATGGCTCAGAAATTCATGGCTTTACAACTAAATGCGGTTGGGGACGTGATGAATCAATGAACGACCGAAGTACTGTGACCAAGCATGGTAATAGTAACACCAACAATCAAACATACAATAAAAATCAATACGATTCTGTATGTTCGAATAATTAAAATAAAAGTTATATTTTCTTAATTCTGCTTTTGTAATCTTATCATATTAAGTATTCACAAAATTACCACGGTCCATCGTCTAATAATCATAGTTATATGAGTTAGTATTTTATCTAGTATTGAAACAAAAAAAACTATCGAACAATGTTTTATTTTCTTAAAGATAATGACAGAAGTGACTACACTAATTATCGTGGATCTTATCAACAACCAAATCATTTTCAACAAAACTATGGAAATTCTCAGCAATGGAATAATAACAATGATAATATCAATGGTTTACAATCTAATGCAATGCCTAATCCTTATTCACAGTAAGATATTTCATAAGAAAATTAGATAATTGTTAATTATTGAACATTCTTCTGAAGAATTAATAATTATCAAAACTAGCCTAGTATTGACAACGTTGTTTTGTCTAACAAAAACAGATAGGGAATGAATTTTTATAGAGAAATATTAAAGTGTAAATAGTTTGAGTATCGTTTCTTTTGACTATACAAAACAAACTTCAAGAAAAATTTCGATTCACATTTTCTTATTTATGTCCGTATTCATCTAGATCAACACATGACAGTAGTGGGTGGAATAACAACAATAATAATAATAACAATTATTATTATGAACCTAATGTCAATCAGTATAATAATTCACAACAATCTCATATGCATTCTTCAAAGTCAGGTGTGTAAATTAATAAATAAATGCTTTCTTGTTATTGAATATATTCTGTTTAGGTTGGAATCCATCACGACGTTGATTGATAAATTTTACTTTTCGTTTTTTTTTCCTCATGTTTTTTGTTACGTGTATATGAAAAAAAGAAACGAGAACAGAAAAAAACCTATATCAGACAAGTTTAATACTGTTAGGTGATTTACATGCCGACAAATATCAAAGCAAACTTCAATGGTTATACTGGCATTATATATTTGTCTTCTAATCAAACTAGATTGTTGCTTTTTTTTATATGAAGATCGTTATTCATCCTTTTTTGTTTTGTTCATCGTCTTCATTTCTTTGTTGTATTTTCTATGTCGAAGAAAATGTTCTCTCCGATTTCTAACTAAGATTAATCTTCGTACATTCATATTCAAAGACGGAAAAACAAAAATAACAACGTAGTGGATCATACTATTTATGATGATAAATACCGACGATGTCAGAAAATTTCGTGGGATTTCATATTCATGTTATTTTGCTTTCTATGAGTAAGTCCCACGTATTTTCTATAATTAAACGAGAAAAAAACAAATGAGAAATTTCATATGCACTCTTGGAAAAGACGCAATAGTAAATATTCGTCTCATTGTTGGGTACAAAGCATGTGTCAAACGATAGCTTTCATGTGATAAAAAAGAAGAAAAAAGAAAAGGGGGCCGTTTTAGGTAGGAGGTAATACACTAGACACGTGAGTATATGAAAGAGAAGAAAAAAATAAAGAAATCAAGTGTTTAATAGAAACGCACTAATGCTTAGTTTGTTGAAACGAAATATGGCGTGATAGTAACGCAATTATGCTCCAGTAAATTATATCAGCCAGTGACGTAAATTTCGTCGTACAGATTCAACATATGCGTCTTATAGTTTTTTTATATTAAAAAAGATTAAATAAATAATGATTATATTAATCACATCATTCAAGATTTATGCTATTAGTAGAGTTGTAGGTATTTATAAACCCACACGAACAAAACTAATCCAATCTACAAGCATCTGATTTAGAATGCAGAAAGTCGCATGATAAAATCTTTATAATTAGACATTGTTTTTTTTTACTTGTATAGTTCATAGGATTGAACCGTTCAAATTAGTCATATCATAAATTTGTACGGATGACAAACATTCATAATTATGTCGGGAAATTTAAGATATTTTTTTTCGAACATAATCTTATTTTAAATTTTACTAGTATCATACAATGAGCTGTACTACAATCGTTTAGTGTTGGAATAATTATTTCTATTTGAAATAGAAAATAAATATCTTAAAGAGAAATATATTGTGTTTGTTTACTTTAAACTTGAATTCTACAGTTCAAATAACATTAGAAGACTAAGATTTTAGGAGTTTAGAGAGTAGGAATATCACGGTGATAAACCATCTTTTTGAAATTCATCAAAATTCACATCAAGTTATATCTGAATATTTCGTCCTGAAAACACAAACTCGAATACTATTTTTCATCAGTAAGATGAACGATTCTTTCCGATGTTTCATATAAATTCGTTATTGACAAATTACATGTTTTTACTTCAAACTAGTTTCAAATAATTGATAATTTCAATAAGATATACGGCGTAGTGCATAGCCGCTGTTTTTATAAAACCACAACGTTCTCATTTCTATCGATTCCTTATCTTAAATCATAATTATATAAAACATTCTTTTCGGCTTTCAATGGTGATGTTCTTTTCAACTCTCTCAAAAATATATTAATAATCATAATGTAGTTTTCATTTGCTGTAATTTTAATATAGTTTCATGATAAGTGTGTATGAAAGTCAATATATCTTAATTAAGCATGAATGAAACATACTATATTATTATAGGTACAACTTACGCATAAGCAAAGTACAGTTTAAGATCTAATGATGAGAGAAGATAATCGGATGAATATATTTGTTTCTTTCTTTCTTGTATTCAATGAGATCTATTAGTGTATTCTATTATGACAACGAATAAAAAAGGAAAATATCCTTTGAATTCCATAAAGCAATCAACCATGTATTGAACAGTCAATCAATTGAAATATAAATATAACTGATCTTATCGACTACATCCATACTCAATATTGATATCGTAGTAAAGAGTACAAAAGTAGTTTGATTTTCAATTAAGTCAACTAATCCAATTAAAAAGGACGAGACATTAAGAATGCAAAACTTGAAAAAATTGTTACTTCCCTTATCTGTACCAATGCTTACTCGCAGAAAACACGTCGTCATTTTCTAATTTTTCGATGATATTCGTAATTTGAATCATCGATTTATCTAATACGCGATTCTTTGACGTAAATATATTGATTTCAATGAAAAACTAGTCACTATTATTCATGGAGTTATGAAACACAAGAACTAAAAGCGTTGATATGTGTTGAATTAGATTTTGAGTCCCTGAAAAAGAAACATCAATTACTTCCTTAGTCTAATCAATAATTGAGAAAAGGAAAAATGCAGCATCATAATGACGTAAGTTTGCTAAATCATCATTACTGTAGAAATCAATAGTTTCAATAGACGAAAGATCGAACGGCTATGGCCAGGTTGATAAGAATCAAATAGAACGCAAAAAGTCAATACTCTGTACGTTAACACTTGTATCAACCAATGTACGAGAACAGTCTTATGCATATTTGACAAGCGCGTTCTGTTACTTCGTTAAATTTAATTTTTAACGAGTGACAAACATAAAGCTATTATGAAACAGAATCGTTTTTGTGCTCGGTTTGTTTCCTTTTGGCTCCTATCCATTATTCGCCTTTAATCGTTCTGATGAAATACACAAAAGAGAGAGAGAGAATCAGAGAATAAATCAACCAATGAAAGAGGTTTTATTGGGCCACACCCTTTTCTTTCTCTTCTTTTCGTATCCATTTCGTCATACTTTCTGTGTCTCTATTAGCGATGATATTATAAATATAGACGATGCCAAACTGTTTCCTTTCATATATCCCCGAAAAACTTGAACCAGACAATTTCGATAAAGTAATTCATTATCGACGATGGATCTTCTCAGTGAGTTCTCTTTCATCTTACTAAATAAAATTATTTTTATCCGATTGCTAACAATAGATGCAATTAATAATCTACAAAATCGACTATTCAGTTTAAAAGTCGTTCAATTACCTAAAAGAAAGCAATTTACACTTAAAGAGGTATCTGGACATTGTATGGAAAACGATTGTTGGATGGTAATCAAAGATCTTGTGTATGATTTGACGAGCTTTATGCAAGAAGTATGTTGATTCACTCATCGACTAATTTTTTCGTGATGCTAATTTTCTTCATTTTTGTTTTAGCATCCAGGTGGTTCCGATATTATGCTTGAATATGCAGGAACTGATGCCACTATGGCATTTTCTGATAAACCTCATAGTCTTGATGCATGGTTGATATTAGAAAAATATATTGTTGGTGAATTAGTACCGGAAGAAAGGATGTTCGATAAAAATATTTCATCTTAAATTTTTTCTAAATGTTCGATAGTGATTGAACATTGTGAAGTGAATTTTTGTCTCACATCCGTGTATATAATGTACAGATGATATATATTCCATAGGTGGACCTGCTTTATTTCTTTCTCTTACTTTTTATTTATATTATTCAACCGCATTCTTTTGTGCGCCGCGTTTTAAAATACTGTTGTGCCTCATATTGATAATCATAAATACAATCTCAACAAGCATGAAAGATGACATTTTTTAAATACCATTGCTGCCAGCTGCTACCACAGCGTCAACTATATTATCTATACCTATTATATAACGTGCCGTGATTCATCTTTCAGAAAGCAAACATTCTCTCAAGTTGGTGGAAGCAACATGTATATATATATATATATATATATATATATATATACAAAATGTATATAGTGTTTTCTATAAAAAAACGAAAAAAGTAAAACTCGAGTATTTCTTTTAAACAAAAGAAATGACGTAAAAAAGTACGTCGACAGTTGCAACTGGAATAAGGAAAATAAAATTAAGTTTCAATTGACGGTAATGTTTGCACGTACGGATCTTGACCGAGTGATGCTGGTATGCGTCTACCAAATGAATGCTTTGGAGCAGAAAACTTATTTGCCAAAAATTTTGTTTCATCATGCGCGCCTGGACCAGGAGTCTTACCTATATCATATTAAGACGAAAACACGAAATTATATAGTACTTCATGTGTATAGAAAAATCACGAAACACTACTTGCAGTGTACCAAGTCGAAACTTGAGTACCCCCTGGACGTGATTTCAATGTAATACATGTATTTTTGGCCTTTAATCTATGAAAAGCTGATATTGTATCGTACGTATCAGGACCAGGATTGTTTTCTGCCATTAGAGTTGCATTTGTTTGAAAACGTGTTGCAATCGACCATGCCGGAAAACTAACTTTAGTTACTTGAGTACCTAACGATGGTTTTGCTGGATAATGACATGGTGTTGGCCAAACAGGTTCACGGTTAAAATCAACTTTGGTTGTATAAGGGTCTGAATGTGCAAACCACTGTTTTTGCCAAGCAGTACGTGAACCACCTTCTGTATGGGAAAAAGACAGCTTGTGTGCATGTTGTCAGGTTAAAACTTACTCTTTTCAACTGCACATTTTGACCCAAATGAAAAAGCGGGTGCATTTTTTTCGCGAAATGACTTCCGCGGTAAAACATAGGAACATGGTGATGGACCTCCATTTTCTTCCGTGTATTGTACAATAAAGTTCCCGGTGACTGGATGTGAAAATAATGGTTTTTCTCTAAATTTAGTAATATAAATGTTTTCGATTTTTATTCTACAGTGAGAAAGAAAACTTCAAAAAAGCAGACGTTCTCGAAATGTCGAGGACATGGTTTTAAGAAAATAATCAGAATCAATAAGAGATAAAAATTGATAAAAAACTTCTAATTTAGAAAGAAAATTTTCCGCATAAACATGTTTATACGTCATCACTACTTATTTGAACTATTTCTTGTTCAAGTGACATTACAAACTGTGAAATGATTTACATTTCTAATTAGGAGCAACGCGCATTGTTCTATCAATCATAGTCAGAGTATACAAGAATGTAAGTCGATATGAATCATATTTTATTCTTTACTCTTCAATGAGTAGCGTTTGGTTGGATTCAAAAGACCCAAAGGTTATATATATAAAACACATACTTATATCAATAAGGTAGTATCTTTCAACGTACCTGTACAATAGTGAAATATCAGTTGGTATGGTATGCGGAGAATCTCCTCGTTGTGGACTAGTATAATTTGATCTTGATTGAGTCGTATACTGCTCTTTTGATGAACGCATATAGTGTGATATCGTTGTAGTATGTTCATCATCCTCTAATCGATCGCTAATCGATCCTGATTGTTCTGGATTGCCTAACTCCATTTGAAGTGTTTCACAACGAACGGGTCCACATGTTACTGCAATAGGTTTAATCGATGCCCGCTGTCGCTTAAGTGCTAAGCGTGTTGGTACAAGTAAAGTTTTGTTTTTTAGTAGGGAGTTTGAAAATTTTTTGAAATCTTCGCGAGGATAAGGAATTCGTGGAAAAATATTATGGGATGATGAATAAATCGAATCGTCATTCGCATCTTTTTCAGCGTAGAGCACATTAGCCTCAGTTAATCTTATTGAGTCACCAATAACCTGTGATGTTGGCGTTTTTGTCTGATTTCGATCATCATGCGAATGTGATGTGTTTGCCACGGTAGTCATCTCAATTGATTTCACTTATTTATGTGCAAAAATGTTAAAACACAACATGAGATTTTATATTTCTTTTTTTTTCACTTGTCAACGGACACATCTAACGAATAGCGATTTCGATTCTTGTCTTCTATTTTCTTTTATTAAAAAAAAAACAAAAAGAAAAAGTAAAATTATAGAAAAAATGTTCTACTTGACAATATTGACTGGTTGCATCGACAAAGACAAACACACATTCTCATACTGGAATAACAAGAAAAA
Organism: Rotaria macrura; assembly: GCA_900239685.1. Classification (NCBI taxonomy): domain Eukaryota; kingdom Metazoa; phylum Rotifera; class Eurotatoria; order Philodinida; family Philodinidae; genus Rotaria; species Rotaria macrura. The sequence goes on along the minus strand of OENT01001407.1, from coordinate 33,006 downwards.
AGAAAGGAAAACGAAGGAATGAGTGAAAATGCAAGACTACAAATAAACATACCCCTTGTTAAATGAGAGTAAATCTATTGAGAAGAAAACAACAAATGAGCTTTTCTCGGATAAAAAGAGAAAAGAGAGAAAGTGGGAATCGACTACTTCATTCTTTTAAGATTTCATTCGATTGATAATATTTCAATGATGCTTAACATCGAGCTTCAGATATTAAAGAATAATATTTTATTTTTCACGCAGCTAAATTTGTCAAATTTATAAGGACGTGTCCATCGAAGTTTCTTTTTAATATTTTTAACACAAAGATGTTCTAGTTTAATTTAAATGAACAAGCGTTGACATTAAATAGTTTGAAATCGTAACCCATATTCGTTTATTGATACAGTGGAAAGTAAAGTGTTTATTTTTAAATGGTCTGAAAATGACCGAAAGTGTAACTTTTAATCCTTGAAATTGAAATTGAATTTTTGTTGATGCCATTCATTAAAAAATCATTTTTGCATTAGTCTCTTAATCGAATAGTTATGTTTGAATTTTATTCTAGCTTTTCGTTTTGATCGAAAGAATTTGCTATCAACTTCGTTCGCGTTAATATGCTGAGACTTATCATAGCATTAAATCTATTTACACATATCCAGTAGGATTTACAAACAATAGAGTGACAGAAAATTTCGAGGCAATGCACTTGGATGATTGTAATATGAAATATTAGTTTCTCTATGACACATCAAATAAGAAAAAAAAAACTTATGTTACGACGCAACAGATGTCCATTTTTTTCTATGCTTCTCTTTAATGATATGTTTACGAATCGAATCTGCGACATCTTGCAACAAATCATATCAGACTTATATCTGTATGTCGTAGTCATGGCTCTATTCTCGATGTTATAATCAGAAAAAAATAGATCGTAAAAGATGTTCCCATTTGATTTGGAAGGCATTTGCAAAAATTGATTTATTCAATTCCACTCAATACAAATGCTAGGGATCAATGGAAGCAGCAACAGAAAAAAACTATTCCTTCCACATGATTATAACATGGAGTCGATGAATGAAAGACTCCGTTGCTACTGTAGTGTAAATATCAAAGAACAGAACTATTATGTACGATGAAATCAATATACTTCAAGTGATTCATGAATTAAAAAACATATATATTTTGAAATCTTTTTTAACATTATCTTTGATTTCGTTGTATCTGTTGTATTTGATTTGTTTCTACCGTGTTTCATCTATTTTTAAACCAATATTAAAAGTAAAAACAGTCATGTTATATAAGCTGTATTTTATTGACTATTTTACGTTCAAATAGAAGGAAAATTTTCTGCTCATGAGACGCTCAGAAGCGAATTTATTTCTCGTCATCACAATATGAACGATTTTTCTGAAGTATTTCATTTTCTGCTTGTGCCTCTCTCAGTTGTTTTATTAACATATGGTGCTACACGTGTTGCTCTAATATATGATAAATTTCGGTTTTAAGCAATCTTATCTTCGAAATAGACGACTATGATCAAATCAAAAGCAATAAACATATTGTCAAGTGAGAATAGGGCACTATTGACGACCACACCTTTTGATATTGATTTCCTAACAATATCTTTCAAAACATAAACGTAAAAAATTTTGTTTTCATATTCTAGGTTTTATAATTCTTTCATTCGTACTGGGTATAAAATCTGTAAATATCTACATTTCATATTTATGAACAAATACATGTGCAAAAATACTCGAGTACTTTGCATCGAACAATATCTCGAACCGTAAAATCTTCTTCAAGCAAGATTCGAAAAAAAGACACTACGGATTGTCGGTCGTTGCTTACACATAGTGACAGTTATATTCTTAAACGTATGAAATACTACAAAATTCTGACATACAGTGTATTTATCAAAATAAGTAGGAATTTCTTAAAACTTCTGTTATGTTTACATCCAAGTGTAATTGTCCTTGTGTATATTTATCATTCTTATACCGAAAATATCTATTGCGGTGTTGTTTATAATTTTAGTTAATATCTTGCATTATGCAAGACTTAGTGCATGAGATTCTATATGTCTTATTCATGAATCATGATTTAAAAAATGCATTTCTTTTCTTGTTCAAATTTTTTTTTCTCACACAGTAAAAATAGAACATAAAATGAAAAATCTAATCTTTACCTGAAATTTATTGCAATACATCATAATATCCTTAATTGATACAACACTGCTCATCGATCACATTGGATTAGAAATTTCTGTCCGTTCATTCTATCATTTCACCTGATCTATCTGTTCAACTGTATAATATATAGTGTATGAGTCAGATAAAAGCAATATCTTAACATATAAGAGTAGACAAATTTATCTCTATACAGAAAGCAACTGCGCTCTCAATTACACATGTGTAGAATGCAACTGCACCAAGCACATTACCTACGACATCTTTATTTGTAACATGTCACATAGATTTTTACAGTGAGGACGGTTATACATATAAAACTTCAAATACAAGAGGTTGTTATATACCAATCTATTCGTTGCCTTGAGCTTTCTCCCACTCTTCATTCAACCAAATCCCTATTGTCTTCTTACACTTCACACAAATCATAATGTATACACTTAAAAAAGTGTATACATTCTTTATTGTCCTACTGCGTCATTCTCTTACGTCTTGGTTGCCATCAAGATGTGCGGTTTCGCCATCGCAACATGTATTTGATAGGATTTCATCATTTACTGCTTGAGATGCTATGTACAAATTCTCACTTGACAAAATAAACGGAAAGAAACCTTCGCTATATGTCTACATACTTCTTCTTTACTGCATATGCAAAGATGCATATCATGCGTAGATAAATAGTTCCTATCTATTGTACGATCCAAGCAAAGCTCGATCACATGTCATAAAATAGGGTGTCATCATGAAAAAGATACAAGGAAAAATACACCTTCCAAAGCATTATGGCCTAAATTTCCATAGTAACAGTGTGGTGAATACATTTTAAAGGTGTATCAGTAACGATACTTTGGTTAAATACGAATCCTTGATTTTTCTTGTTCAGCTTCACACTACTGATATTTTAGTTACAAACTGACATTCATCTCTTCGAAAATATATCAATGTACGTTCCTTTAAAATCAAAGAGTTCTCTTTATGTAAATAGTTATATTTATATGCAACAAGAAAACGTGAATGAATTCATTCTTCGACTCGAAATATAATTTACTTAAAAAAACAGAGATCTTATAGCACTTGCAAACTTACAATTTCACTTAACGCAACTCATGGTGTGCAATCGAGAATAATCTCATATTGTTTACCGAGGTCGAGATTGACGGAGGTCACTTACCAACGTTTATGAATGTGTATACTTCATTTTTCTCCACACAAGGCGATATTTTGACTGTTTATATTACACTGTTCCTTATTACTATTGTAAAAGATCATACTCGTACACGAAGAAATCCCGAGTGCAAATGAGAATGTTTGGAAATTTTTTTAATGCAGAATTTTTTCGTACAGAAAGATGAAGATGAACAATCGTAATTCTGAACCATGGTTATCACTTTATTGTTCAGTATATGGTCGTATACGGTCATGATTGTTTGACTCGGGTGCCAACGATGAATTTATAGAAATAATCTCATACAGTTGTTTCCAATAATTGCTGTCCGATGTTGAACTACTTCGGTTAGTATTCCGGTAGCGTTGATAACTGCTCAATAAAAATATTACCTTGCTATTATGAGTACTTCGTTTTATTCTGTCTATCTAGAAAGAGATCTATGATTTAAGTCGTCAAACAAGAAGATAACAATATCGGATGATACTCAATTACGATTTAGTTTTTCAAATGAATCGGAAAAAATCTATTTCAAATAGTTATCAGATGGTGCCTATCTAAAACACGATGTTATGGTGAATAGAATTAAAAGACAACAATAAAATGTCTTATGTGAATATATTAGCTTTGATTTTTTGCTCGAGGAAATTGTAGGCAAGTTTTCATTTAATGGAGGCAAGTAGAACTAATTGATAAGTCTTATAATGGATAGAATCGTACCTGGAAATTGTTGACGGACCATAAAATTTGTGTCTGTTGAATTCTCGATATGAATTTCGTTTTCTGCATTATTGCAGACGATGTATGGTAATCAATTTTTTGACGTTGTACACAATTTTGCTGATTAAGAGATATGATTCTGAAATTTTTTGACTGATACGTGCATAACTGCTGTTGAATTCTCGACTCTAAAAATAACAATGCCATAGAGCTTTTCTTAATTTGAAGATGAACACATAGAATAACGCTGAATACATTTCTGATGATCAAAAACTACTTGAAAATCCTGTATGAATTATTGCCATTTCTTAATTTTAAAATTTTCAGCTCAAAATGCCAGGAGTACTTTTCAAGATTTGTTGAAACATTTTTCGGGAAAAGTCTATCGTTCATGGGTTCTCTGTCTCAGATTTTTGTGTATGGTACATTAGAGGAGGTTCTGTCGGATTGTGACGATCTTACTAAAATAGAAAAAGTATGTCAATATGAATATACTCAGCTATCACACAGCAGTTGTTGCAATGCAAAATCTAATTCCTAAATTGAATGTTGAAATAGAAATGCATCAAATACGTACATTAAAGTTCGAGGTTAAATATTATCTTCAAAAGAATTCAGCAAAAGCATAACTTGCTTAGATGCTATAGAGTGTCACTTGCTTTTAGTTAACATACGAAACTTTTCAAAAGAAATCTTCATGCATGTTTTTCGTGATAACTCATGTGGAATGTGGAGTAACTGCTTAATTCGAGTTCGAATGAGGCATCTCATGGAAATGGGATAGAAGGACGTGATAAATTTATAAACATTAGAAATTCAAAGAACTAAATGAGTTTTATATTCTTGACTATCCACTTATAATAAGTTTTTGGTGAATCGATCGAAGAATTTCCATTGTTCTTTTATCTACAGTCAAGTTCTGTCTGTTTAAAGCATATCAATATATAATATACTCAGTAATTGAATCAAATGAAGAATGTCATGTTTTCGCAACATTGACATACGATGTGGAGAAAATCATGATAAAAAATCTTACTGAGATCCATCACACTAAAATTAATCACTAACAATAGCAACACTACAGTATAGTTCCAAGATACTTGTTATTTCTCATTTTTACCTTATGTTCGGAAACTATACTCTCTCCGAGCAATATACAAAATGTTTACGGCAAATTTCGAACATACAGTTTATTAAACACTTCATTACATCCTACTATACTGAAAAAAGGTTCCAAAACGCGAACCATAGTGAGGCTTTATATTTGCTAAAATTTTTGAACGTTTTTTAAAATGGCATGAAACCGAAAACACTTTTCCAAACAACACATAACCTGTTTGGGTTTAGTTTTTCTTTACAAGGAAATAGTTCAGTATGGTACCTTGGTTTTCCAGTATATACAAATAAGTTGTTAAGGATAGACATAAATGTTTAGGGATAGATATGAGTAGATGGATAGAGAGGGAGGGAGAGCTGCGAAAGTATCGAAAGACATTGCCGCCAGGGTTGCCACCTCATCAAGTCTAAAAAGCGGAAAATTGAAGTTGAAAAGAGGGAAGAAAAACAGAAAAAGCGAAAAAGTATTTTTTATAGAGTTTTAGTACTTCTGAGAATATCAGGTATTTTTGCATATCAATATATGTGGCATACAGTTTTATTTCACAAAAGTTTCAAAATATGTAAAAGAGAAAATCAACAAAAAAAAATAGAAATTTTACTGGACCCCCTGTTTTTTTAATGTATATTTTTTGTTAGAACTGATTGCTCCCAGTAAATCTTTATGAGATAACAAATATTGATGCATACCAGTACATGACAATGAGGAATTTCAATGACTTTGTAAGTCAGCAGCTACTAAATCGACTGATATTCAATTCCGAGAATCATTAATTAACAAAGGTGCCTTCTGCGGCTGTTACTTCTTCGCACTCGTTATTGGGCTTCATTGTTGAAGTTATCAATTGTCGATTTATGTTAAATTATTTTATTTTGTACAGGTGTCTTTTCAAGCTTATGTGCCGGTCAATATCATTTTTTCCACCATAATGGATTGAAAAATGTTCATTGCAGGCAATCCAAAGAACGTTAGTTGAATCCGGTCTGTACTCCCGTAAAAATGATCCGAGCTGAGAATAAAGTAACCACTGTGAATTAAACATGTCTTTTTTCTCTTCTTTTCACAAGCATTTGAGACGGCTTCGACGTTTTTATTTTCATTTGAGTTTAAAAATTGTTTTGTTGGTATTAAATTTTCATGATTATTATCATTCTCATCTTCAATTACAATCGTAATATCCATGACTTCGAGAAATATTGTTTCCACTCTTCGGTGTGAAGTTCTTTTACGTGAATATAGAATGCACAATTAGTTGAAAATAATTTGCTATCAGTTAAGACCGTAATGGTCTTTTACTTTACGAATAGGAAATTAGAGCACATCCTCTCTTACATAGAAAAGCTGCCAGTGTTCTCCTTCTATTGATTTTATGAATCAGAAACAGTAGTGATCACTCACTGCATGTGTTAGCAATAAGAATTGCTTCAACAATAGCAGGTTTTATTCTGTATAAATTTTCAACATTTAATCTGATTTGCACGAAAAAGCGGAAATTTTCCGCAAAAAGCGGAAGAGATGGCTACCCTGATTGCCGCTCAAGTAGAGAGATACATAAACAAACTGATAGTGTATTGAATATAGTTGGGAAGTCGTAGTTAAAATCCTATTTTCAAAGACTTTTGATTTCGTCGTAAAAAACGGAACGTTGGAATATTGCCTATCGTACCATTTCTTTTAGTGTAGAAATTAGATTGATCATTTCTATGCTGACTCGATGAAACTCGATCTGTTTCAAGTATGCATCATACGAATCGATACTTGTGTTTCCACTAGACTAATTGAACTATGTGAGTTTGTAAGCGTGACTATGTTTTCGTGGATATTAGCATGCTCATCTGAGAAAACTTGAAAATGTTTTTGTCAACATTCTAAACACTCGATCAACACCATTCAGTGTGAAACAGCAAATGGCAGCATTATGTTTCACTAGAATTGATATCAAGTATTGCATCACCTACCATGTTGTTTGTTGGACCTTTTAGTTTTAGTTAAATGAAGCCTAAATTCAATCAAAAATGTATCTATGAAAATTTTAATTTTAACACTGAAGAATATTTCGATGTCACGCAGAAATATGCATGATTCGTCTTTCGTTATATGATGAGAGGAGATATTGGCATGGACCTTTCAATTTATTTTTCCGAACTAAATTAAAATTCGTGAATATTGAGAGACTGTTAATCGGGTAGATAACACTGTTGTGATCTGTTCATCCATAGTAGACTGGTGACTCATCATTCGTTTTAGAGATATTGTTCAATGAAAGATGGCAACGTTCTAATATCTTTCTATAAAGAGGTACGATGAGAAGCTTTGTCAGAAGAAATATCAAAGCAAGAACTTCAAGACAGAGAAACGTGAAAAGAAGCGTACGGAAAACGATTTCGGGCTGTTTTGCAATCGGTGATTGAAGATTTTTAATGTAATACGTCGTTTCGCTTATGTCGATGTTTATTGTTGACGAAGTTTGATTAGACGCTTTAACATACTCATCGAGACCGATAAACATTTGATTAATATTAACAGAGAAAGTCGGATACCAAATTCCAGAAAATTCTGACTGATTACCAGTTAATGGCGATGTTTCATTAACTGTCTATAATAAGGAGAATAGAATTTGAATATTCATTTTTATAATCGATTGTATCATTGTATTTGTTTTTACTTACTTTAGTCAGATCCATTTTTATTGATACCATCTGTGACAGCGTTCGATTCGATGGTCTTCCAAAAAATACTTGGCGAAAATTGAGTCCTTGCAACCTACTGGAACCATTCTGAAGACCAGCACCGGACATGCCAATTCGAATAGCACCAATGAGTTGAATATCGCTGATGGTGAGAATAATCTTGGCTGAGTGGTCGGATAACACAGTATTGGTCGTTAGCGTTCCATTTGAAGATTTGCAAGAGGCAAACGAGAGAGTGACCGATGCTGAGCCTACTAATTGGTTTATGCTTAATTTTGGACAGTCTATTGCGGTATTGATCAAATCTAGATAGAGCATGAACTCTTGCTGGTCCAACATGGAAAATATGGCTTGTTCTTCATCAGATGGGGGCACAGCCAATGGTTGCAGACTGCTGGAAAATTTAGCGTTGCGCAATGTCTTGTCACAGGAGAATGTCGCATCACCGACACTCTCGATTGGATACTGATTAAAGTACTTCGCCGCAAAAGCATAAGACGTCACACTCATGATAATAATAGCGATCGAAGCCAATCCACCAAGCCATAGTTCGCCTTCCCCCTGTACCAAGAGACATAGTGAAGCACTTTAGTGATTATCCAGTAAATATGGATCGTACTATACTTGATAGTTTGTTAGCCTAAACTAACAAAATTCTTATCTAACTCTCTCTCTCTCTTCATGAGGCTATGCAAAAGTTATTCAATTAGTTTAATTCACTACAGTTATTGGTATATGGGAGACATGTGGCTCACAGTTTTCAATCGATCATTCAACAATCTTTTGTTAAAGGGCTTATTTGAAAAAGAATCATATATGACTCTCAAGTGATGTATCATTGTAATATTAGTTAGTTATCAATTAGTTTCATAAAGTATGCACTCTTGCTAAACTTTAGTTACAGCTTTATTCATGATTCCGTGACTGAAGAGTGTACTTAGCGTCAGCTCCTAATCTATACACTTAAATGTTCTCTTGCAATGATATTTCACACGCACATTAGAGTAATGAGTGCTCGCCCATAGATAACATCGAGTTACACTGAAGTAACAGTTTTGCTAGAAATTAAGTATTATCTTGAAAATTTTATAAGAGACCCAATGTAATTATCAGTTACTACTTACAACAAGATCAGTTCGTCGAAAAATGTTTTTGGTTGTCGTCTTCATTTTTTTGCTTTGTTGTGGTTGAAGGAAAGCACTTACGATAAATATGATTATTACGATTATACCAGCAGCTGAGGTCAACACGATAGTCCAGAAGAGAGCTGATACACGGAGACAATCTGCATTGAAACCAATAGCTAACATATTGATCAGTAGGATATCTTCATAGTTGTCTTTTTCAGGTGAACGCGGATAAGCAACGATTTGTGAATAACTGGTGAGTACACTTGAATTCATGGAGTACGTTGCACCCAATGGACAAAAACTCGACGATGAACAAGTCAAACACATAGGGGCAGCCGTATAACCGGGATTATAGTATCCATTGATACAAGGAACACATGGGTGAATACCTGTATTGGATTTATAGGTTCCTGGTAAACAAGTGCTCGGATAACTTACGACAGGCATCGCAGCACCTACGCCCGGCTTAGTCATATCTGTTGAAGCGTAATAACCAGGCGATTGAGGTAAGATGATGAGAACACCACCGTTTAAGTCTAGAAGCCCAAGCGACGTAGGTGATGAGATAATCTGAATCCATTCATTGGCTATTGTTGATGGTTTTGGTTGCTGAGAATTCGGAAACACGGCTGTCGCTTTCGTATCAATCGTTGTATTATTTATAATTGAGTAAAGATAGACTTGCGATGAATACCATGTTGAATAGTCTGGTGAATAGATCGATGAAAGTATTGCTACTTGTGAATCGGTCAACCATGTGACACTTTTGCCAAAGCCAACTGGAGTGCCACTTTCGGAAGAATTTACTAGCTTTAGTGAATTACCATGATTTTCAACAACAAACAAGAATACGGTATCAAGAAAAGGCATACCGACTAAAACATGTGTCTCATCAAATGAATTGATCTTGACGGACATCATAAATCTTTTACTCCATGATTCTGTACCAGAATAGGTCAAGAATGATTGCCATGAATTATTCGAAGGTGTATAAAACCATGATACTGATACAGTGAGATTGTTATTCCAAATGACATGAACACTTGGTAGAACCTTTAATCCTGGAACAGCTGTATGAGTCGTGAAACCAGCAGCAATTGTAAAGAATTCAGTAGCATCGGCTGCCATAGGTCGAAAAGTGTCATTGTTTGACCATAGGTTTTCTGTACTCTTAGTCGTAATATTGACGACAGGGAATGGATGATAAACAAAAATAAAATCAGTTGCTACACCAATCGCATACTGCCCATATGGATGAATAGCCATAACAAAAAATTCTTGATGCTGATAATTAGAAATGAATGCGAAGTTTTCTGCTCGAAAATAACTGCATGATGGTGCCATTCCAGTCATGATATAGTTCGATATATTGGTTGGATCTCGATTTGCCCAAATTCCGATGAAACTACCGTTGTTGCTATTGAGATCGGTATAAGTGTTACCATCAGTTAAAACTTCACCGGATACAAAATAATACATCGGATCACTACTATTCTGTTTAATTCCAATACCAACTGAGTAGACATAATGACTTGAATCTACATAATCGAGAGAACATTGCAAAAAGCTAGTCGTGTAGTTATAGGGAGAAAAGCGAAGAAGAAAATATGCGGATTCAGCAACTGCTTCAACTAAAAGCACATCATTCATCGCAATTTTAAGACCATATTCGTCGAAATTTTCTTTATTTGGAGTGAAATTGCTAGCGACCAGCACATGCCATTGAAGTAAAATGATCAATACAAATAAATGCATAGCTTGATTTTTGAAAGTGTTGATATCTATCTGATGCTACTTTTTCAGAAAACGATGATTGCTAGATAGAACTTTGTTGCTTTTAAGGTTTTTCTTAAATGAAGAAAAAAATATGATTAAACTTGTAGAAAAGTCATAACGCAATTTTTCGTTTCTTTACCAACCTAATCAGATTCGAAAGGAAACATGAAAAGTTCGACAGAAAGAACAAAAAGATCTGTATTATTTTGGAGCAAATTTTTATAGCAATACTTAACTATGAGATACCTCCCATGCACACGAAATTTACTTTAGCAGAAAGAGGAAGTGTATTCATATGGTGTTACAATTTTATTAGATTCATAAGAGTGATCGATTTACATTAAATTAATCGCACACAAAAATAACTTCAAATTACTAAGCAACATATCACTTACCAGTCCATTGAAACGAAAAATCCATCTGCAATTAGAATTATTCGCCCGTAAAACATACTCAACTCAACTGGTCTCAACGAGTATTAGTCGCAAATCGATTTTTGGTCACTAACATGCATTAATAATGATCGTGTAGTAACTCATACATTACTGAACACTGTATCCATGTATAAACTTCAATCTGTGCCTATTTCGTTAAAATCGTTTCGTTTCCAAGGTAGACATTCACTTTTTATATGTCCTGTGCGTCTTCTGTTTCGATTCCTTGATCCCATTGATCTTACTTTCTGTTCTACATGTCTAGAAATGGACAATTTATTATGAACCTTTTCAGTGCTTGAATGAAGTTTAATAAAAGAATACTTGTATTTCAAACAAATCACCCATAGATTAAGTGAATATTTCATTATCATCCATGTTAATGTTCACATAGCCATCATGGTATAGCTAGAATTCGACGAAGTACAACACACTAACATTTAAAAGGCATCTTTCGATCTTTATTCTAATCCCTGTGTTCGATATAGTTTGTCAATGGAGACATTGGCAACCTTCAACAGCTGAGCTTGCGAGCAAGCCTTAAGTTAATAAGTTGTCTTTCAAGGGGGTTTCATTGATATCTACCGTTCAATAATGTTCATCAAACCTATGCCATTTTTTATTTTTGATGAAATCAATACCAAATTCTCTCTATTACAATTCGTTTATTATAAAACGGAGAACGCACACATTTCTATACCGTCGCATGCATCAGTTTGTAATTTTATATAGTTATTCGATTAGTAGCAGCAATAAATTCTACAATTTACATCCGAACAAACTCTTGCATTGACGACCAACTAGTTCTTTTCACACTCATTCCAGAAATTATTATTACTCTGAGAACTCAATTAATCAGTCTCTGACTAGCCATCAAGTAACATATGTGTCCAGCGAAAATTTTTATCAAAATCACAAATACTTGTTTTATGATGAAAAATATCTTAACTTTTTCTCTGTTCAATTGTTTCTATATTAAAATCTTCACACTGTCTGATGAATGTTTTTCCTTTTTCTTTTCAGTACCAAAGCACACAAACTTTTTCAAAAACGCGTTAAAGCGCCCGAAAATGGATGGAAAATCTAGGAAAGTGGACGTGTTTGGATGGCAATCGACGTTCCCGATTGGGAGTGGAAAACGCTCATTCCCCCCCCCCCTCTTTGGCGTTTAATCGCGTTTTCAGTCGAAAAACGCATGTAAATGCATA
>OENT01001407.1:0-20539 GCA_900239685.1 Rotaria macrura | reverse complement strand
TATGCATTTACATGCGTTTTTCGACTGAAAACGCGATTAAACGCCAAAGAGGGGGGGGGGGAATGAGCGTTTTCCACTCCCAATCGGGAACGTCGATTGCCATCCAAACACGTCCACTTTCCTAGATTTTCCATCCATTTTCGGGCGCTTTAACGCGTTTTTGAAAAGGTTTGTGTGCTTGGGTAGAGGATTTTTTCACTGTATAATGTTGCATTCAATACTGTTTGGCTTCCGAACGACGATCTTATCTTTTGATGCTGTTTTTCATTCACGCCATTGTATATACACTGCATCACTTCACCATGAATAATCTTTAGTTTAGAAGCACATAACTAGTAAATCAAAGAACGGAAGTGATGTCAATGTAGATGTTACATAAAAACAACATTATTATTAATACTTCCGTCTACAACAAGAAAGGGATTGAAGATAAGTGAATTGTAAAAAAAGGACTTGAATGCCACATGCAGTCGAATATGAAGCATCAGACATTAACCAGAATGTGCCGTAACTGAAATAGTTATTGGGGGTGTGCTATGATTATGTACTACTGTAAGTGTTTCTCAGATACTCTTCTTCATAACTTTTCGATGGGTTCAAATGCGTGTTAAGATAATACTGAGACGGATGAAAATGCAAAAAGAATTGTAATTTCTCACGATGAAAAAGTAGAAGAAGGAAACTCTCTCTATTAAATAGGAAACAATTATCTTACTTTCGAATCGTAGTAAAATTGGGATCATTTGAACAATCCAGAACTATTCTGTTACATTTTGTACAAAAGCCTGTCTTTTGGTAAAATCTCACGATAGACTTAGACACAAAACTCGGCACCAATCTAGTTTACTTAAGTAGACAAACGCTTGGAAAAATCCGTTTAAACATTCAATCAGGAACCGTGATTGTAAGTTACTAACGCGCATTAACAAAACGGAAGAAGCGCATTTTTTACGCAGAATTTTCCTTTTCCGAGCTTTTAAACGGATAAAAAATCTAAGTTTTAGTGTTAAAACGCATTGCCTTTTAAATTGTCGAGTAAATTTTCGCTTTAACGCTCAGAATAAGAGTTTTCATCCCTTTACACTCTCTGAAAATAAAACTTCTGCGTAAAAAGCGCGCTTCTTCCGTTCTGTTAATGCGTGTTAGTAACTCACAATCGTAGTTCCTGATTGAATGTTAAAACGCATTTTTTCAAATGTTTATCTGCTTGGGTAGAGCAAAATAAATTAAAGGTGTACAAAATGTGTTTGAGCATACTTAATTCATATATGTCGTTGATTTTTTCATTTGAGTATGGTAGTTAGTCAGTATTGTTCTTTTAACCTTTTGCCACTCAATCGAGGGAGAGAAAGCAGAGCCTGGAGCCATGAGAATCTATGAGGATCCACGGGAATTCACCAGGAGCGTCGGATCCAAGGATCTGCTTTCCCCATTGAAGAAAGTTGTTGACAAGGACTAATTTAATACATTTTTACAAAATGCTCCTTGTTTGATAAAACGTACAAGAAGATTGTCTCCTTCAATTGCACCTACAGCTCTAAAAGGTTTTTGAAAAACAGCAGGATCACCACAAGTTTTTGATGCATTTTATTACAGTTACGTCGAAAGTTTTTTCATAAGAAATGATTTTGAAAAGTAAAAATTGAATTTCCCAATGGTTGTGATCGCCATATAAAGATTCAAGCAATCCTAAAATATGATGTAATCTTTTTCGATGACTTAAGATTTCATTGGATTGCTAAAATATATCAAAGCATTTGAACTTTTTCTAATAATCTCTTTCAGATTTTGTTGAATGAGCTCTTAAAGTATTGAAACCGTACCGGAAGTTGTCAGTGTGGTTTTCACTATTTTTATTATACGCCTGTGAAAGAAATTTTTCGAACTCTTCTAAAGGATTTTTTACTATTTAATCCTTATTTTCATTACAACCAAATGTCTATAGTGTTTTTTTCTTCAAAGTACATTGAAACTATTAAAGCATACAATGTACTGTGGTTCTTTGTACAATTACAAGTTCGACTATAATATTTCTTCCAATCAAAAGAATCATTTTCATCTTTGGACTGTAAACATCCTAAAAACATTTCTTGTTTTTTTTTCCATTGAAAATACAAATACGCTTAAAAATGGAATGTAGCATATTACTTTTATTTCCTTTTTAATAATTATTTCTGCATTACAATAATTAATGATATCAAGGAGTTAATTCTAACAGTCTGTTTACCATCAGCTAAGATATCACTAAATATAATTAGAATAACCGCGATAGTTTTCTTTGTCCTATATTTATCTGATGAATATTGTTGTCTTTTTCATCCATCATTGTTTATGTAACAGAATATGGAGCTTCAGGTGTTAAAAAATTATTTTCTATCTAAAATAGTAATTAAGATGAATACATTTTCTTAGGATAACATATTTCCCTTAAAATATTGTTAAAATATTTTCTAAGATTCCTTCTTCTTCGTGTTTACCATTCTTTAGATTTAATAAATTGTAGTTCAAGATCAAGGAAATAACACTGATAATTTATTGAATCAATGTTTTATTGGATTAAACAATTTGTTTTTTCATTAAAAGGTGTTTGGTCAAGAGCGCAACAGCTGATTATTGATTAGATTTATGATTTTAAGTGATTAACAGTGGCTAGTACCGATTAGAAGTGATTAGTATTCTTTAGTAATGATTAGGAGTGATTAGAGTTTATTAGAAAAATGAATAAGAGTCATATATTATTTCCTGTCCCTATGCTTCTTTACTTGCGTTGTTGTCGCAAAAGAAAATTGTTTTAAACCGTTTAGTAGACTATGTTGCCATTAGATATATCATTACCTATTTTAAAGTACCCGAAGCTTTTGTCTTAACTCTTTTCTACTGTTTTTCAATTTATGCACTTTAGAAAGAAGTAACACGAGCTATCAACTAGTACATTTATTTCTAATTTCAAGAAAAAGTTTATGCAAAAAGGAAACAATTTATAATTTTTCTAATGTTTGAATAACTCGTGATAATCTATCAATAGATAAGCTATTCTTATCTCTTGTATGAAGATAACAAGCTGTGTACTTATGTAAGAACTCATTTATATCATTGATTTTAATCTTGACATTATGATTTATCTTGATCAGCTAGCACACTGTTTTTGATACTTAATCCATGAAAGCTTGTTTTAAATGTTTTCCATTGTTCGTCGTCCGTATTGACATCATCATCATCATCAAGTCAATTTATTGGCAATAATTCACAATCCACCACAGCTGTTGTTCCTAATCTTAAACGTTAACTTGGATTGACACACAAAATCGAGAATAAAAAAAACCGAAAGAATTGAAGTTACTTTAAAATATGTTTTATTATGTCATATTTATACTGTATGCTTTTATTTTTACATCATAGCTTTATGTTGTACAACTAAATTATGTCTTGATGTGGATAAATGTTTCTTTTTCTGTGTGTGACATATTTGTAAAACTGCACTCTTACTATTTTCCTTTTCAGGATACGAATTTACGTGGATTAATTTCAACATAGAAAGAAATCAAATACTTTTCTGTTTCGTTCGAAATGCATCATACACTAATTTTTCTCTAGTATATTAGAAAGCTCAAATTTTTATTAAATAAATAGTTTTGTAAAAGAAGTGCCCCCCTATTAACAATACATTGGTACACATACTTATACAGAAGAAACTTCTGTTTGATTGTGACTCTCTTTTATAATATTATCCATTATACATAACTAAAAGTGATTAGATTTGGTCACTGTTTCATTAGGAGTGATTAGTAATGATTAAGTGTAATTAATACTGATTAGGAGTGATTAGGATGATTAGTGGATTCCTAATCAGCTGTCTCTCCGTTGTTTTTGCTACACAATAAAATGATTATAAATTCTCTTATTTTGTCAGTTTCTTTTAACAAGAATAGAATTTCTGCGTTGGTTCCAATTTATCTCTTAGGGTTCGATGTAGAATGAACTTATTTATGTCATTGTATCAACTGTATAATGTAACAAATATTCCCACGTATTCTTCACATAGCATCACAGTAGTTTTTCAGAGAATCGATTTTGAAATAAGCAGATTTTCTGAAAGTTCAAAATCTTCTATTTCAGATTCTGTACAGCTTATTCCACCTTGGATGATTTTTCTGGGTGAAAATAATGAATTTCTGAAATCAGTAGCAGAAATACAAGGGTTTTTCAGCAATTTCTGTTAGTTATTCGAATATGTGACTGTAATCAACAAACTTCTAGGCGGTTCCAAATGAGAAATAGACATACGTTCTGTTATTTTAATTAATTGTAGCAATATTGGGGGTTTTCAGAACCAGATTTTTGGAACCGTTTTCTACAAACAAGAGAGGTTTTGAGCGATTTTCGGTACTATAGTTTACATCCATCTTTGCTCATTCCCAACTTGCATAGGTTATATTTGATTGCGCATCCGATGAGCACAGTTAGAGGATACTCCCCGATAAAGCAAGAGAAAAAACCAGCATTCTATTGCTTATTATGCAAAGAATTAAACAAAACCTTCAATTAAAAAAACAATGTTTGACTTTTTCTGGCAATCACAACTCTCAATATCTGTGACGGAAATCGATCAAAATGACACTACTCCAGTGACGTCATTATCAAACTATGTCACTACCATCTCCACCATCAACGTAGTCGCTTCTACTTAGAGTTTGTTACATATGACAGACCCGGTGAAATTAAAAATGGTTTCGTATTTTATTAAATATAAAGTCATTTTGAAAGAGAATGTTGCACTGAATTCAACTATAATATGAAACGACACATTGGATTGAGTAGCAAGTCACCAACTTGGCAATGACGTTTATTGGCTGCATTGTATATCCAGAGTGTAACAACTTCATACATAACACACGTATATATACGAGATAGAGAAGAAAGGAAAATCATCGGAGCATGTCATCAATATTGGCATATATATATACATATAACATTGACTAATTTTGCCACATCCACACTCGTTTACACATTTTTCAAAGTTGTTGCTTTGTATTCTCGAAATCACTTTTTAGAAGATTTAGAAATCAATTCCTTGGACTGTATATTAGGTAGCGAGTCGCTGTTTGTTTTAAATAAGAGACCTGTGTCTACAAACGTATATACCGTTTTCTCGAAATTTGATCTTGTTGCCGAGATAACTAGATAACAGTGACTTCAAAAGGCACAAAGTTCCAAGTTATTGCAGGAAAATGTATCAAGAATCCGAAGAAAATTGAATTTCCAAAAAATTAATACTTGCATTTGTAGATACAGGCCTTCTCCTTTCTTTAAAACAAATGGCAGTCCTTTGCCTATTCTACAGTCCGAGAAATCAGTATCTTACGAGAACCACCATATTGAGTACTACGATTTGTCAATAATTCAAAAACACAAAAACCTGATGAGTTAAAAGTTTGTGATCAAATAAGTTAGCACAGAATACGTATCGTCTGAAAATTTCAGCCAGACTGGCCCGTGAGTAACGGAAAGTGATTCCTGAGGGGAAACTTCTCTCTAAGCCTCACTTTGTCACTCTTTGGCTTTCTCACTCTGCCTTTTAGTAAAGTACCTGATAGATGAATACATGTATATATAAACAGATGAATTCTTTTAATTCAACTTTCCAGTCATTTTGTTAAACAGTATTTTAACACCTCAATCATGACTCTTTATGCGTGCTTTTAGAGATCGAACGTTTTACCAATGAAAAAAGATAAAATTGAAAGACATGTAATTTCCAATTCGTTAGATTTTGTGATTGCCTTTAAAACAAGATATGTTTGTATGCTTAGCATGAACGATCACAGAAACTTTCTGACTTATGGATTCATGTTTCATTTTGAAATCTTAGTTTTTTGCATACTTCTTGAAATTTCGATGGTACAGAATCGATTGTTGTAGCTTAATTAGTCTCTCTTCGATGCATTCTTGGAATTTCGGATTCGGAAAACACTAATTCAATTTGGATACGGGCCCAGTGAAAAATGTTCGCCGATTTCAATCGAATTATTCTGCAACAAAATAAAAATAAAAATCGATTGATAATTTTGATTATCGGTGATCATGACGTAACCATTATTTGATATTGTTACTTATTCAGTGTGAAATTTTCGGATTAACATTGATTATTTTGCAGCAAAATCGAAATTATAAATCGATTTAAAATCTTGATTTATCTGCAAAATAATCAATTTTAATCCGAAAATTTTACACTGAATAAGTAACAATATCAAATAATGGCTTCATCATGATCACCCATAATCAAAATTATCAATCGATTTTAATTTTGATTTTGTTGCAGAATAATTCGATTGAAATCAGCGAAAATTTTTCAGTGGGGGTAAACCAAGATCAATTGGTTTTTATGTGTTGACTGCAGAGCGCTAGTCAGAGAAAATGTGGTTTACATTTACAATATAGACGGTAAATCTGATAATTATGAATAAGAATTAACACTGCTATACGATAAAAAAGCCTATCAATACTTATGTGTCCAAGCTGACTTGTCAGTTCTTATGAGATAACTTATGAAAATGTTGAAACCTTGAAAGAGAAATAAGTACTAGTCAGTCAGTCAATGTATAATAGATCCAGTAGTGACTGCCCTCTATTTTAATTCCTGAGTACTTTGTCGCTGTTACGGTTACGAAATACTAGTGATTGAATGAGTAATGTTAGTTGAAGAAAAGAGAAAAACAACAAGTTTCTATTATCTTCTACATGATTATTCATTACTGTAGTTACTATTGAAGGTGAATATCCCATTTGAGTAAAAGAAGCTTTAAACAAAAAATCTACTTCCTTGATACTAATATTTCACCGTCTTTAAAAAAAATGGCTGACACAGCTCGCAGCTCGATTGAAGATGATTTTATGTATGGTAGCAATGTTGCTTCATGCCATGTTTATATTCGTTTACGTAAGTAAATTATTTTCCAACATTTTTTCAGTTAATCATTAAAATATCATCTTGTTCATTTCATTTATTGATTAAAGAATTTTTACGCAAAGTCTATGGCATTGTTGCAACTCAACTTTGTTTCGTTGCATTGGTATCAACAATCATGATGTCATTTGAAGGTGTGAAATCATTCTTTCAAACAAATCCAAGTCTTCTGTTACTTATGTTTTTTGCAACAATTATCAGTTTATTTGCTGTCTATGCAAAGCGTTTAGAATATCCGACAAATTTTTACTTACTTGGACTATTTACATTATTTGAATCAATAACAATTGGAACATTTGTGTCATTTTTCGATAAAGTAGTAGTCATTCAAGCTATTCTTATAACAACTGTTATTGTTGTTGGTTTAACAATCTATACATTTCAAACTAAACGAGATTTTTCAGCAATGGGTGCCAGTTTATTTGCATTTTTATGTGTACTTATTGCTGGTGGTATAATTCAAGTAAGTAGAAGACGAAACTACCTATGCGAGTTTTCATTTAAGAATGAACATTTATATTTATAAAACTTTCTTATTTATCTAAGATATTTCTTCGCAGTCCAATAATGGAATTATGTTTGGCGTTAGGTGGTGCCTTAATATTTAGTATTTATTTAGTTTTTGATACACAAAGAATTATGCGTAAAACTTCACCAGAAGAATATATTGATGCAGCGTTACAAATTTATCTTGACATTACACGTTTATTTATTGAAATTTTACGCATTCTTGAAGCAGTTCGCCGCAATTAAATGGATATGGATTACCTGACTATCATATTGAACATGAAAAAATCAAAAACTTTGCTCATACATTTTTTCTTCTTCCGATCTAATTATCAGTTAATCATAGAACTCCGCTCTTTCTTTTCGATTTATGATATCATCATAATAAGAATATTTATCTTGTTTATTTTATTTTAGATGAAAAATAAATTTCTCAATAGATTACTATGAGAATACAATAACCGTCAATATAGCTATTTATCACATAAATATGAAATCATACATAGATGACATCCATGAATACAATGGTTGCACTGCATGTATCAGTTGGTATAAGAGACAAGAGTAATTGAAGAAAACTCGAAGTGGATGTTGAAATAGATGAAGAATATTTCATTGGCAACATTATTGTCAACGTTTTCGAGAAACAAATAGTGAATGACTCGAAAATTAGTTTCATTCGAACATAAAACATGAGTATCGCTGATGTACTTAGAGTGGAAATAATTCTTTTTTTCTAATACAAATAAACGATTGTTCATTAAAACAATCTGAATAAAAACGAATGTCTTGAAAGATTAGTCATATCAATATGTATGACAAAATACAATTTATCACCAATGAATAAAGTACAAAGGATTTAGTTGACGTTCATTTTTTTATATGATTAAAACGTTTCATAGACATTCATTATCTAATGATTACATCTTAGAACCCTTTAACAACAACGCGGAGCATGCCCTATCTATATGATCAGAAAAATCAACATAGAACTAAAGCAATGCTAAAGAGCCATTTACTAGTTCTCTATTTCAATCGAGATATAAAGTTGCAGGTATAGAACGAACTTACATTGTTTTTTCATCTCGCAGTACCCTGAACATTAATCGATCTGGATACATTTACTAAAACATCCTTATTGTAGATTTTTCACAAGTTTATCGGCTTCATTGATTTTAACATTTACAATTAGAAAAGTACGTTACGTTTCTATCTAAACATTTTGCTTTGCGAGACTCATCAAGGCCATTAATCGACGCAAGTTTTTTTATTCTCACTTAACGACAGACTTACTTTCATTAGTTTGACAGTAAGTCATGAATACTTCTCTATGAGAAATTAAAAGAAAAACATCCATCAGGTTAAGCAGGTGTGTAGACTCAATAATTGCTTTTTTTCCTTGAAAATAATATTCAAATCATTGAGCTTCAAATGAAATAGGAAAAGGTTTTTAGTTTTAATTTTCATAAGTATTTATCAAAGGTTTATGCAAAATGTTCAAGGTTCATACTTGTAACTTTTGATAATGACAAATTTCAGATTCTCCCGGCAAATCTTATTAGTTTCTATTTTACAGAAGAACATTATCATATTTATACACTTCTATCCTAATTATGTGACATATATCTATAAAAATTTATTGAACTCTATGGATTGTATTGTTGTCGTACATAGTGTTTACTAAATGTTAAAAAGTAACATAAATAAATATGACTTAGTAAAGATTTTTTTTTGATTTATTAAAATATACATACATATCAATAATTATGCTTCAGATTTATTATTATTTGATCGAAAGATTAATTACCATGGTATGTTTTCGACCTATTTTTTAACATGATGATGATTTTAAATAGTTTTATTTAGATTCATCGTGAAAAAGACACCGATTATCAAAGTGAACTGTACTATGATCTTATTCTTGATGATGTTGTTTTATCAGATTTTGGTAAGAACTCGTTGTCAAACATCTAGAAAAAAAGACATAGAATCAATTTTTATTTTAAATTGATTTACACTTGCCAATGAAATATTGCATGCTGAGAGAGCTATCGTTATTTTTCAGTTTTTCTGTAAAATCAAAATTATTATTGATGGTTTCTTCATTTGATCGAACTCCTTTTTTTGTAATGAAATGTCAATGTTTTTTTCTGTTGAGTAATAGAAAGCAAATACAATAATTGTGTCAATCTTCTTTCAAGAGCACTCCATTCAATGGAACAGAGACATTTTCTACGTACACATGAAAAGAAAATAAAATAAAAAACGAAAAGACTTTGATAATATAGCATCCAAACGTTATGGATTCGTATGCATTTATTTTTCGAAAATTAATTATGCGAATCATAGATAAATGTAGATATGAGAACTGATTTCGTGATATATTCCTCTACTTCCTAGGTCAAGAAATTACAGCTGTTTTTCTTTTGGACATCTTGATTATTTATCAAAATATGACCTTCTATTTCGAATCGAATTCGCTTTCATATCATTCAATGTTTTTAATTTTTATTTTAAAGATGGATCAACTGAACAACTGCAATATCTTCTTAATATCGACTGTGCGTTGGCTTTGAGTGTTTGCAAGTATGTTTCAGATGAATTTGTTTTGAAAAGAAATAGGAAAGATCAAACTTTTATAGAAGTCGAAATTTACCATCATGTGTCTTCGTCTTAAGTTTACTATATATGAAACGTTTACGGTCACTTCGTTCATCATCATTAACACAAATTGATGAGCTAACAACAAAAGAATTATATTTAATAGCAACATTGATTGCTGACAAATATCTCATAGACGAAGGAGAAAATGGACAATTATTTAATTCTGAATTAGCTGAATTAAGTGGTATTAATATAGAACGTATTAATTTAATTGAACGACAAGTACTGCTATCATTGAAATGGAATTTATATGTATCAAATGATGAATATAAAGATTTTCTGTTATTATTTAAGAATTATATGACGAGAAAACTGAATAAAACAATTAAAAAAAGTGATGTTGATGACTCAATACAATTTTATAATCTTTGTTTCACAATCTTACCGCATATAATGGAATATGTTGTATTAACAAGTTTAGTCTTACTTGGTTCAACAATATCAATTCTAACAGCCATACATATGAGTACATTGACACATGCAACATTAATGAAAAAATTAAATCCAACGGCAGATGGATTTGATTCATTCATTTACCATAAGAGTATGTAAAAGAATATTAACCCTTTCAATCCCGACATTTTCTTGCGTTCTATAGAAACATGAAAACAGATATTTCAATCTCTCTCTCTCTCTTGCGTTCAGCTATTTAAAACATATGTGTTTCTTGCGTTCAGTTATCTAAAACATGTTTTGGACATACAGATTCGTTCTTCGTAGTCATGCAACGTGATTTTCCTTTGAATATATCATATGATTCTCGATGTCGAACAAGACGAAAGAACGCAAAATATTTCTTTTTCGTTCTACATGTCATCTACGAGATGACATACGGGATTGACAGGGTTAAGTAATTGACGTGTTTTCTTTGTTTTTTTCTTTCGTGACTATCTAGATGATCATCATTATACAAATGCTACTGACACAAGTCAAAATAAGTTATTCAATTTAGCTCAACGTTCGTGGATATCACAAAAAGACTTGGAAAATGAAACAAAAAACGACGATCAGTTGTCAAAGATCTATTTTGAAATATCTTCCTGTTCAATTAATCTTCTTCGACCATATGAATTATCCGGACAACTAGTTCAAACATTCGGTTAAAAGATGACTGATGTTTGTATTTTTCGTTTATCCTTCACGAGAAGCAAAGGGAAAGTTTTCCGGTTTTTTTTGTTCGTTTCCTTTTTTTCTTAGTTTATATTAATTGTTGATTAATAAAAAAAGAAAGCAGGATGATTCAAAGTTTTACTATAACAAACGAATGCATAAATGGGAAGGAATCGATTGACTTTTCTATTTTGTTTTGTTTGTTGTTCGAAAAACATGATCTTATTCAAATACAAACTTATGCCGTAAATAGTTCCAATAAAATTTTTAATGAGAAGCTGTAAAAGATATTCTATTCTCTCTATAAGAATATTCAAGGCTTCTAGTGAATAGAAATAAAAAAAAAATGCAAAACGTTTAATACATTAGTTAAGTTCGAACGGCACCAATAGGATGGTTTATTTCATCTTATTTTTTCTACTTGTTACATTGCCAAGTTTAAATTACGCACAAACTGGTAAGATATTGAAATAGAACAACACATATCATCGAAACACAATTGATTTTTTGTCTTCTTTTCTAATACATTCAAGATAAGTCGAATACTTCAATCACCAACAAACCATGGTTTTGGCCATTGTTGAGTATTTCGATAGTACTTTTATGCAGTATTTCATTTACTTTTATTACTATTGCTATATGTTGTCGTCGAATTAAAAATTTGGATGACGATGATGAATCAAGTGTTAGCTCAAATTCATCATCGTTATCATCCACGCCTGCTCAACAGCATCAATTCAGACGATATGGCTCACCTTTTCTACCATCGCACCATGTCGAAGGTTTTCCAAGTCCACCGCCACCATATACAATCAGTGAACAGCCGGAAAATTTATTTACTACTGCATCCCAGCCTCCATCATACAAATCTTCCCCGATTGCAAATCAATCGATTTGTGTTGTTAGGCATCCTTCGACAACAACTATAATCAATACTGAAATACCAGACAGCACGAATTATTATTCAACTAATTTAAATCGTTCAACACACTTGTCTAACCTATCGATTCATACAGTCGAAGTTTGAAAAGAAAAACAACATAAAAACTGTCTATTTTCAATAACTTTTTTTTGCCGTCTTCCTGTTTGATTGAAAGAGAAAAAAAGAAAGAAGGAATCAATCGTGACTGCCGCTGATATAGGTAGAAGAAAAAACATGACAACTAAAGCAGATAAAGAAGAAGCATTTGTGAGAAATAAACGTGTAACACATAGGAGCGAAAAGAAAAAAAACAGAAAACCGTGCATATTTATGATACAAAAAGAGCAAACAAGAAGTAAATGATAGAGAGGTGGTACGGAACGGGATTTCGGGATCATGCATGCGCAATAGACGAAAGAGAGATTCGGATAGAAATTATCTGCTAGACAAACGACTCATACTAAATGATGATAAAACTCATTTGCTTTTAGTAGATTAATTCATATGGGTTTGTGAAGAATGAAGTTGGGATACTAAATAGAACGAGAGCACCTCACAAACAGACATTAAATACATAAAAAGAATATTTCACTTAAATATGAATATGAATAGAAAAGCTTTGCTTTACGAAGACAAACACACGCACACATGAATAAGAGCACCATTTTGTTTCTTTTTCAATTGTTCAATGAAAGTTGAGCAAAGCCAATGAGTAATTTCTCGTCTGGTGGTTGGCTAGGATCGACATAGGATTTCTAAATAAATCAATAAGCAAAACCGTTAAAGATTCAAGAATACAAGATAACGAACTAGAGCAAATGTTGCAGTACTAAGTGGTGGATTCTCAACGAGTTTCGTCATTGTAGAAGTGACTAGAATTGAATATCACAAAATTTTAAAATCTATTGATGTGCCAATGAATGATATTTACCAGGTTGGGCATCACGTTCATCGATCAAATTAGCCGATACCATCTCTGAAACGACATCTGGTACAGTTTCAGATGCTTTGTTGAATTCAAATTTAATATCATGAAGATCCCCTTGTGCATTTCTAAACATATAAAATTAAAGTCAATGAACAGTATAGATCGATTATACATATCAATCCACATCACAGCACTAGAATAAGTCATGGAGATTATAATGAATCGGATAAAACATACATGACTCACACGGATGGATCTGAACGACTCACGTTGGTAACCCGAGATTGATCGCTCGAATGACTACAGTGAGGCAACGCATTGACGAAACGTCGATCTCAAATCTTCCATCAATCTGAAGTTGCTTGATGACACAATGTGGTAGAGAATTCGAGTCCTACTCATTTTGCACACCATAATTGGCTCTACGATTGCGAAAGATATAAGTAAATCATAAACTCGGATTTTCGTTGCTCAACAACAAAAGATTCGATAAAGTCAAGCATTCATATAATTCCTTATCGTGCCTATCGCAGTGAGAGCTATTTTTGAAAAATTGTAATAGTATCATTACAAACTATTCTCCTTTTCAAAAAAAAAACAAGACACTTGCTTGTTTTTCGAATAAGTTTTTGACAAGAGCATGATAGAAGGGTACAGTTTTCACCATCGGAAAGAGCAGACTGCGGAGTATAAACACATGAGAACATGAAAATATCTTAAAGAATCTTCCTTCAACAAGACATGGAACTTACAAAAAGTAGTCATTTCCCAAGGGAACATCATAAGACGTGCGTTTTCCATGGAAAATACAATATCTCGAAGAAGTAACATACTCTACAGCTGATTTTTTCTGGATACGGTATAAGCCATTAGATATGCTGTCTCGAAGAAAAATTTTAGCTCGAAACTCAACTTTTCGAATATGGGTTAAAAATTCAGGAGATTTAGTGCTGCTTCCAAGAGGAAAGCTAGAAAAGTTCAGAACTCCCATAACAGATATTAGCTGACTACATGTGTAGATCAAAATGACGGACATACGAACCAGAGAACGAAACGAATAGAAAATTCTCCATTCGATCCGATTCGGGTTAAGTTGAGTCGAATCGAATCATTCAGCAATTCTATTCGTTTTCAGTCTCTGATAGGAACTTATGGGAGCAAGTATCGGATGTCCATAAATATCCCACTAATCCATTAGGAATCTTATAAAAAACGTTCATGTCTAGGGGTGGCACTTTCACTTTCCTTTGTGGAAGGAAAGCTTTTTAACATTCAAGTTTTCTTTAGAAGAAAGTAAATTCGAATACTTTCTTTACCGTTTTTCATATTTTATGGAAGAAAACAATGCAACTGATGCTGCTCAATTCAGAAAATACTTAAAAAACTCAAAAGGAAAGTTTAACTTTCCCTAGAAAGGAAAGGAAAAGTGCCACCCCTATTCATGTCTTTTCATCATCAGAGGGATGTACGGTTCTGAGCGTTCTCCTTGTAACAAGGAAAACGAACCCTTCTAACATGTTCCTTTCAATAGTTACTAAAAGAAATAAATACATGTCTTTTTTTCTGTTGAAATCGAAAATATTAACAGACATTCTGATCGCTATTACATATATAATATATATTCATCTTACATAGTTCTTTTTAAGTAGAGAAGGTTTTTACATGATTCTAGAGTAACAAAACAACCCTTTATCTTCGTATCAGTTAATAGTCGATGGACTTGGATAAAAGACATTGCTCTCAAGTACTGTAGTTTCTATCTTTCGAGTAATCCTTCTACAGGTCTTTACTTCATTTAGTTAGACTGAATCGAAGATTATTTTTCAACAACACATGGATTTTACGAAGTCCATTTTGACTATGCTGTATCAAAAATATTAAAAGTCTATCTCTCTCTGTTCCAAATAGAAAAGTATTGCAATGCATATTTTCGAAGCAATTGCTTCTGAATCAAAACTGCATCTGTCTTGAGTAGACGAATCAAGGTTTTACACTGTGCAAAACAGTAACACTCCTTGTCTTTCATATCGATTCTTTTTCTCCTTATGTGAAGTAAAACAAGTATCATATTATAGTTTTTCTTTGCTGCGCATAAATATTACATGAAGCAAGAGCTAACAGTGTAAGTCATATGCCTTAATTCGATCTTTTCAAGACTCGGTAAAACATTCTCAATGAATTTTGATAACCTTAATAAATCTTTCAATAAATATATATCCTAGCCGTTACCTTAAATCATTTTCAATACCGACTTTAACAAAAATTAAGCTCTGAATGATACATATATTTATAGATGTACCTATCATCGAAATCGAAGATTAGTGTACATTACTGATACTGACATACTCAAGAGAAAATCAGAAAACAACATAGAGACTAATATATTCACAAAGAATTACAGAATGTTAAATTAGCAGAAGACAATCCAGAAGATGATGAATATTTGTTAATAAGAAGGCATAGGAAAATAATAATAAATGGATAAGAATGGCTTTTGAACAAAGATTCTAGTCGACAATTTTCTGTCAAATTAATACTCCAAAATGTGGTATGTTCCATCTAAAACACCATATCAGTCTGAAAAAACTCTATGGTAAAATTTCCTTTCATATTTATTGCTGTCAAAGAGATTTTATATTTAGACCAATATCAAAAAGATTGTTTTTTAGAATCGCACGAATAGAATAGTGTAGTTTTTTTACATAAAATATATGAATATTTTTCTTTTCATCGATCACGGCTAAGATAAATATGACTATGATTGATTTCAATTCAAAGTATTTATCGTCTACTAACCGTATTCTTAGAGTAAATTTTAGTACTTGATGATCATCTGTCGATAGATCTTTAACACCAACACTTAGTTCGTCTGTAGTCGTTGCTATTGGTACTTCATTCGCAGATTGACTCTATTAAGTATAATTGAAGAATTCAAATAATATTTTCTCGTTTACGCAAAATTCTATTTTCATTTACCGATTTTGTCGTAGGATCAATTCTTTCAGATATATCACCAATATTTTTAACTGTTCGATTTTCTGATTGTTTTAATTTATTTGTCGCATCCTCATTCGATAGTATCTCATTTCCACTTGTATTTTCATCTTCTGAACCACTACTAAACTTCCATTCACCACTATCACTAACACGTACGGCACGCACGGATGTTGGTTTACGTCGATTAACTGTTTTTTCTTCCATTTTTTTTCGATCTTGAAATTTCAAAGCTAAATATTTAGCTATGTATGAGCGATCTTTAGCTTTCTTAAAGAAATCATGTTTTAACAACTGCTTAGCTGTTGGGCGATCACTAGGATTCTTTTGTAAGCATTGTTCAATCAATTTTCTAGAAATTCAATGCAAACGAATAAACAAACAAAGAAAACCTTTTGATTTATAATTAACTTACCTGAATGTTTTGCTATATTGTTTATATTGATCACGATCTTCTGCACATATATCTAATGTTGGAGGTTCATTTTGTAAAGTCATTATTAAAACCTAGAGATAGATGTATGAAGTGATTTGTACAAAAGAAATACATTTCTACTAACTTTCATCGGAGGATATTTATGATAAGGGGCTGTACCCGTTGCTAATTCAATCGCTAATATACCAAATGACCATATATCAGCTTTAGTATCTATTCGAACATAAAATACGAAATTCATTATGCATGAAACATAACTAAGCATTTAACGAACCGTAACCCGTTGGCTAGAAAGAAAATAGAATTTCATAGAAACATTATTCAAGTTAAAAACATTGTCAACTTACTTGTTGCTCCATAACTTCAGGTGCCATCCTAAATAGTAATGAAATCAGAATAATCGTAAGCCAGTTTTGAATAAAGTACTATGCAAGAAACTTTTACTCTTCTCTCTCACACAATTTGTTCGACAATCACAAAGATGAAAAATAAACGAAAATTTTCTCTCAAAATACAACTATTCCATGATCAACAATCTATGTTCCCCATCTCAATGCTAGAATATTCGTGTAGCAAACAATCAAACTAGATGATAGATTATTAGAAAATTATCGATTGATCTTCGTCTACATTACAGATGTTACTTGATATTTACCAACAAGGTGTACCAACAAATGTATGTCGTTGTTTATCTCGTGTTATATCTCCACCTGATGCAATAAAGGCACTAACACCAAAATCAGCAATTTGAACACTACCATCCGTACCCAATAAAATATTACCAGCTTTAATATCTCTTTAAAATAGGAAAAACAAATTAAAATTATCGTTCATGGTGTATTTTTCTTTCTCTACCTATGTATATGACCATTGGTATGAAAATAATCCAAACCTTTGATAACCTCTCGTAATACTGTTGCAATTGCAACTTCATCAAGAACACCGTTACGACAATTACCACGTTGCATTGTATAACGTATAACATCAAGCAACGAACCTGAATCAATCAGTGAGAGAATAATAATTTTAGCACTCTTAGTTTTTGTCTCGTACCTCCATCTAATAATTTCATTATAAGCCATAATTCTTCTCCAACAACAAATGATGTATTAAATCGTACAACATTTTCGTGTTGACATTGACTCATTACTTGTATTTCTTTCTACAAAGACAAGACGATTATTATATCTTATCAAAAAAACTAAACAAACAGGAATCAAGTATAAATGAACTTACTAAAAGTTCTTCAAGCGATGTATTACATCGATCGAGGTTTATACGTTTAACTGCAACACGTTCTTTTGTTTTTTTTACAGTTGCAGCCTGTACAACAGCTGTAGCACCTCGACCTGAGCAATAGATTTCATTTGTAAATAACAAATAAAAAAGGATATAAATACTTTACCAATCACTTCTTCAAGCTCATAATCATCGGCACTGATTGGCCATTTGGCTCGACTTTCATGATGGAGATCACCTCCTTCTGCCATAATCTAAGCAAAAAGAAAAAGAAAATTTCGAAATACAGTAGAAGGCCTTCATGCACAAACCTTTTCGTCTAGTAATAAAGATAATCGATCATATGTAGAAGAAAAAAAGCAAATTAAGATTGTGTTTGAAAAGTCAATTCATAACCAACTAAAAGAAACA
Organism: Rotaria macrura; assembly: GCA_900239685.1. Taxonomy (NCBI): domain Eukaryota; kingdom Metazoa; phylum Rotifera; class Eurotatoria; order Philodinida; family Philodinidae; genus Rotaria; species Rotaria macrura. The sequence continues at coordinate 2,364 of OENT01001407.1, read as the reverse complement.
AAAAAAACCAACATAGAAATGATAGTTTCGTTTATTTAGAAGACACATCTGGTGTTGATATCTTTTCTTCTTCAACACATAAACTAGACAAAGGAAAAGTTACCTGTGATTGGCAAAGATGCACATTTAATGTAAAAGAAACAAAAAAAATCGAGCGGCAAAGAAAAAAAATTAGACAGAAATTGCTTATATTTATGTTGGCTTATTTAGAAATGACAATCATATAAGTGTGTTTTTTCATTAAATCAATAGATTAGTCTAGAAGGAACAATAAAATAATTATCAGTTAACCTTGGAAATGTATTCAAATATCAATCGAAAGGATCATACATCTATTCGACTGGTACACAAAAAAAGAATGAACTCTATTGGTCGAAGTCTTTCACCAATAATTAATTTTTCTAGCAGAGGATTCATCTAAAATAGTTCACATGGCCACTTAGCGACAAACATATGATGCTCGATTATTTATGTCGAATTGCGAAATGAAGATAATAAACAGTAGAGAAATAATGAGGTCGCTAGGTTTCAGAAAAAGACAGTCGAAAGAAGTTATCGAGGGATTGCTTTAAGAAGCCGATCAAACGATTTTTATTTGTGTTTCTGTTTTGTTTGCAAGAGTTAATGGTACGAAAAAATTCGATTCACAAGTTTGGAGAATAATTCGAGTCTGTCAAGCATAGATTTAGTTATATACTCAGAACACATGTCATGTTATCGATCAGATTACATATTCAGGAACCTGATATATCAAATAGTTACATCTATAAAGTCGAGCTCACTTGTTCATCGATAGAAGATCAAGAAATGGATGTGTCGTATCTTTGCAAAATATCAACGTAGAAAAGTTCTATAATTTAAAGAAACAAGTTTTTCTCGTAAGCTATAAAGTAACATATGACTAGAAAAAAAAATTTACTTCTGTACTTTTACCTGCTATTGTTTTTGTGGTCATAAACATGAAGGAATGCTTCAAAGAGAAAAATATTCACTTTGCACTCAATTTTTCGTTGATACTTGACATCAACCTCCGTCAGTTGACTGAAGTGCATATGAATAAAAAATACAAAACGATTATCTAACTGTGTATAAAGTAATAACATCTCACAAGAACATGAGCAGTGTTCTTAATGAAAGAGTTCACCAACCAAAACAAATTGTACAGTACCCTAATTGAAACAGAATTTAGAGACTGTTTTACACGCTGCAGAAAAAAACAGTGTGTACGCTATAAATACTGAAATTTCATTGTACATTTTGTTTTTAACAGTTTTCAAACCTTTATGCTTCGAAGAAATTTATCTATTGGGTATAGTCGGGTTTTGGATGAATCAAAGTGTTTGGTGAATGCGTCAGTTGATATCTTTTATTCAGTCAGATCTCTTTTTTTTTTATTTCAAAGCACTTTACTTTTATGTATTATCAATCTTCATGCGATTATTAAAATGGAATTTGAAATAAGTTTTATTTTGTGACAAGACACCAGTTTTACGCTTCTCGTACACTTTGTACATCTTGGTCTACAACACAGTGTGTACAGATACATGGTGTCCTGAAAAATATAATGTAACCGTGCATCCTATTTCAGATTCCTATTAAGAACATTGAGCATGAGTACTATATAGTCAGACCAAGCGAGTGAATACTACTGTGTTAGATATGATAGGAGAGCATGCTGAATAGGATTTATCAAGAAGTTGATGATTCTGAAAATTGCACTTCGAGCGATAATTTCAAAATTTATCAATAGTAAATCTTTCTTTCGATTGATTTTATCTGAGAGTTAACTTTTCAATCAAAGGATTTGTTGACGAACAGATAGATACATGAATGATTACGGATTTGTTTTTAGATTCCTTGTTTTTTTATTTTTCAGAAGCGTTTTCATTTAGTTGTGTATTCAGCAACAATAATAGCTCATGTTGTCATCGTGTTGAACTTCGAAAAAAATATAGTTAATCGAAATAGTTTTTCTTTCTGATCTCTGGCCTTTCCAACTGTGCCTTCTATTGAATTCTTGAAAGGAGAAATGTACAAGAATCAAGCAACAATCTAGAACTTTGATCACTTCATTTTGTTTGACGTCAATTTCACCAAAAACAAATTACAATTGGAGAACATTTATTTTTCACTGATGTGCGTAGCAAGAAAAAATGTATGCAATATTAGATTAATTGGATTCTCATATAAATGCATGTTGGGGGCAAAATTGGGATCCGGATTTTGACGGGACAAAATTTGAATCCCAAAATTGACCAGAAATTTTTCGGACAAAATTGGGATTCCAATTTAGGGGTGGTCATTTACTATTACTTTACTTTTTAAAGATAAATGATTAATTTATCTTTATTTTTTAAAAATAAA